>JARQOC010000003.1:256573005-256667746 GCA_033576535.1 Allobates femoralis | reverse complement strand
GTGAAAATGCAATAATTTTTGAGGCTAAAGTTACATTTTTGTTGAAAAAAGTAAAATGTTCATTATTTCCTTTCACTTTGCTTTAGTTCCTGTGAAGCACCTGAAGCGTTAATAATCTTCTTGAATGTGGTTTTGAGTAGTTTGAGTGTTGAAGTTTTTGGAATGCTGTCACTTTTGGGTATTTTCTGTCACATAGGCCCCTCAAAGTGAGTTCAAATGTTATGTGGTCCCTAAAAAAATTGGCTTTATAAATTTTGTTGGAAAAATGAGAAATTGCTGATGAACTTTGAACCCTTATAACTTCCTAACAAAAAAAAAAAATTGTTTCCAAAATTATTCTGTGATAAAGTAAACTTGTGGGAAATGTTATCTATTAACTATTTTGTGTGAGACTACTCTCCAGTTTAGTAATATACAAATTAAAATTTTGAAATTTGCAGGTTTCAAAAATTTTGCCAAATTTCCATTTTATTTAACAAATAAACGCAAAACTTTTAATCCTAAATTTACTACTAACATGAAGTTCAATATGTCATAAAAAAACAGTCTAAGGGGCCTTTCACACTTGCGGTTTTTTTTCCTGAATTGGAAGATCAGGAAAAAACCCGATTCTTATGGTGGGTTTACACACACCAATTTCTGTGTCCAATATCTGAACAGATCTCTGGTTGCAGTGAAATCATGGACACATTGTACCATTTGTACACAGCCACAAAATGGAGCAATGTGTACATGATTTCACTGCAACCAGTAAGTTGTTCAGAAGTTGGACAGATAAGTTGGTGTGTGTAAAGTGGCCATAAGAATCAGGTGTTTTCCTCATCTTCCAAATCAGGAAAAAACGCAAGTGTGAAAGGCCCCTTAGAATCACTGGGATCCGTTGAAGCATTCCAGAGTTATAACCTCATAAAGGGACACTGGTCAGAATTGCAAAAAATGTCACGGTTATTACCGTCAAGAAAGGCTCAGGGGTGAAGGGGTTAAAGTGAATCGGCAAAAAACTGAATCCTGAGAGAATCAGGTTTTTACCAGAAATAACTGATCTCCCTGATTTGAAATAACCATGAGTGTGAAACCAGCATTGAGCCCCTTTCACATCAGCATTTTTGCTGATTTGCGGCAGGTCCGGCAGACTTACCGCATCTGCCATTTAATGGCTGCACTTGCGGCACACTTGCGACAAGCTCCTTTCATTCTCTATCGGACTTGTGGCAGGTGCGGGAAATGCAGTTTTTGCTGCTATCCGGCAGTTGCAGCAGGTCAAAAAAACGCTGCTAGCTGCGTCTTTGTGACCTGCCTCAAGTGCTGGATCGCAGCAAAAAACACATTTCCTGCACCTGCCGCAAGTCCGATAGAGAATGAAAGGAGCTTGTCGCAAGTGTGCCTCAAGTGCAGCCATTAAATGGCAGATGCGGTAAGTCTGCCGGACCTGCCGCAAATCAGCAAAAACGCTGATGTGAAAGTTGCCTTAGGGTGCTTTCACATCAGTGGTATTGCAATTTTGCGGTAGATCGCCTCACCTGCCGGATCTACCGCGTAACGACCGACTGCAACACTGATCCAGCAAACCCCATCCATTCTCTATGGGGCTTGAGGTCGGGTGCGACAAGTACGGTATTGCAGAATCTGACAGATCCAGCATTTGCGCCCGCGCAAAAAAAACCGCGACTATGGCTATGTTCACACACAATTTGCGTTTTTTTTAGCACTCTTAAAAGCACTTGCGTTTTTTTAAGAGTGCTAAAAAATGTCACTTGTGTGTCTGAAAGGATTTGCCACGTTTTTGGACTTAGTCATTTTTTCACCAAAAACGCAGGCAAAAACGCAAGCGTTAACGCAGGGTGCATAAATGTGCCTTTTAAAAACGCATGTGTTTCCCATAGGGCCCCCATGTTAAAAAAACGCATGTGCGTTTTTTCAAAAACGCATGCGTTTTTTTTTAACATGGGGCCCTATGGGAAACGCATGCGTTTTTGAATGGCACTAAAAGGTACTAATGTACCATGCGTTTTTGCATGCGTTTCCCATAGAGCCCCATGTTAAAAAAACGCATGCGAATTTGGAAAAACGCACATGCGTTTTTTTACAGCACCCAAAAACGCTGCATGCAGCGTTTTTTGGACTAGGGGTAAAAAACGCAAATGGAGCTGAAAAACGCAGCTACACTCAAATGTACCCTGCGTTAACGCACCTGCGTTTTTTTTAACAGCCCAAAAACACAGAGATGGTCAAAAAAACGCATGTGTGTGAACATGGCCTATCAGCGTTTGTTTGCGGTGCCCCAAGTGCAGCATTCGGCATTACCACATTTGCCGCACCCAACCACAAGCACCATAGAGAATGAGTGGGGGTTGTCGGATCAGTGTCGCAAGTCGGCCGTTACGCGGTAGATACGGTGTGGCAACATCTGCAGGATCTACCGCGAATTTGCAATTTCGCTGATGTGAAAGCTCTCTTACTTGTAGATTATAGTGTGTAATCCAGTGTAAGGCTGTGGTCACAGTACCATTTTTCACATGCATTTTTGGAGACCTGCGTTTTTAAAAACGCATGTAAAAAACGCACCCATAGGTCCCCATGTTAAAAAACGCATGCCCTAATAGCCAAAAAGCATGTGTGATTGTCCCATGCGTTTTTGGAGCATATCCAAAAACGCATGCGTTTTTATAACATGGGTTCCTATGGAAAACGCATGCAAAAACGCATGTACAGTTAGTACCTTTTAGTGCCATTCAAAAACGCATGCGTTTCCCATAGGAGCCCATGTTAAAAAAACGCATGCGTTTCCGGAAACGCATGCGTTTTTTTAACATGGGCTCCTATGGGAAACGCATGCGTTTTTGAATGGCACTAAAAGGTACTAACTGTACATGCGTTTTTGCATGCGTTTTCCATAGGAACCCATGTTATAAAAACGCATGCGTTTTCTACAAAAACGCATGCGTTTTTCAAAACGCTCAAAAAAATACTACAAGCACTATTTTTATGTGCAGATTCAAAAACGCAGCCAAAAACGCAGGGAGCCATCAGAGACCTTAAAAAACTCATGCTGACATGAAAAACGCATGTAAAAAAAGCATGCGTTTTTAAAAGGCACTAAAAAAAACTGTGACCACAGCCTAATCCACATTTTTATATTGTTTGCTATCAGAATCAGCGGAAGTCCCACAAAGGCCCCTTTCACATCTCTGCGTTTGCTGCGTTTTGCTGCGTTTTGCTTAATTTGCGTTTTTTCCGCGTTTTTACCGCAAAAAAACACATGAAAACGCATGCGTTTTTGTCCCCATTGATTTTAATGGGAACGCATGAAAAACGCATGCAAAAACGCATGTCAAAACGCATGTGCGTTTGGTAAAACGCAAAACGCATGCGTTTTTGCAAAAGCAGCCCAAAACGTTGTTTGCCACGTTTTGAGCTGCGTTTGCAAAAACGCATGCGTTTTGCGTTTTACCAAACGCACATGCGTTTTTACATGCGTTTTTGCATGCGTTTTTCATGCGTTCCCATTAAAATCAATGGGGACAAAAACGCATGCGTTTTCATGCGTTTTTTGCGGTAAAAAACGCGGAAAAAACGCAAATTAAGCAAAACGCAGCAAAATGCAGCAAACGCAGAGATGTGAAAGGGGCCAAAGTTATGGCACATCCTGATGACATGCCAAAATTTTACGAAATAGGGATAACCTTTTAAAAATGAAGACATGTGGATAAACTTCCATATGTAAAAGTAGGGTAGGGTCACATTGCAAACATGAATTGCATTCACCGCATCCGGATCCGGATGCGGTGAATGCAATTCCGGTCACACACATTTTTATTCAAAAATGTGTGCAGAATACCGCACTGCGGTCACCGGATGGCTCAGGATGTGTAATCCTGAGCCATCCGGTAACTGCAGAGTGTGCGGATCCCGATCGGCCAAGTTAATAAAGATTTAATTTAAGTACAGAACTGACTGTTAGAGGTCTGTAGGGGGGCTTAGACCCCCCCTACAGACCGGGCGGCCACTTCTATAGTGTTCTTCTACAATTGTACCTATGGCACGGGCTGATCTGAGCTCCGTGCATGTGGTCCAAATATCCCCCCTCCCCCTATCACTATACAGGGGTGCATACACCCCTGTAGTACAGTACTGCTTTATTTAAGTTATAAACAGCAAGATTTGTCCCAAACGGAAGATAATTATATATTTACATGTTCCATAGGCAGAGTCGAGTGATTTCCATGGGCGGGGCTGTGTGCAGTAGCCTCCGCCCGCTCCTTCTTGATGCCCGCCCCCTCTGGCCGTAATCCAGTGTTGTGGGGGTGGCCGAGTCGTTAAAGGGGCGTGGCTAACCGCGGCTCATGGTTAGCCACGCCCCTTTAACGACTCGGCCACCCCCACAACACTGGATTACGGCCAGAGGGGGCGGGCATCAAGAAGGAGCGGGCGGAGGCTACTGCACACAGCCCCGCCCATGGAAATCACTCGACTCTGCCTATGGAACATGTAAATATATAATTATCTTCCGTTTGGGACAAATCTTGCTGTTTATAACTTAAATAAAGCAGTACTGTACTACAGGGGTGTATGCACCCCTGTATAGTGATAGGGGGAGGGGGGATATTTGGACCACATGCACGGAGCTCAGATCAGCCCGTGCCATAGGTAAAATTGTAGAAGAACACTATAGAAGTGGCCGCCCGGTCTGTAGGGGGGGTCTAAGCCCCCCTACAGACCTCTAACAGTCAGTTCTGTACTTAAATTAAATCTTTATTAACTTGGCCGATCGGGATCCGCACACTCTGCAGTTACCGGATGGCTCAGGATTACACATCCTGAGCCATCCGGTAACCGCAGTGCGGTCCCAGAAACGCTGCGAAAACTGCTGCCTGCATGATTTTAAACGCAGGCAGCAGTGCCGGATCCGGCCACCGGATGGCTTGTGAAGCCATCCGGTGTTTTGCATAGGCTCCTATGAGGAGCCTTTCCTGGTCCGGTTTTGAGCTTTTTTAAAGCTCAAAACCGGATCAGGATTTTAAACAAAAAACGCCAATGTGACCCTACCCGTATATATAGATACATTGGGACTCTTTCTACTTAGGGAGAATGGCTATGTTCACACACAATTTGCGTTTTTTTTAGCACTCTTAAAAGCACTTGCGTTTTTTTAAGAGTGCTAAAAAATGTCCCTTGTGACATTGTTCACACACAATTTGCGTTTTTGTTAGCACTTTTAAAAGCACTTGCGTTTTTTTAGGAGTGCTAAAAAATGTCTCTTGTGTGTCTGAAAGGAAATTTTGCCTTTTTGGACTTTCCTCAAAAACGCAGGCAAAAACGCAAGCGTTAACGCAGGGTGCATAAATGTGCCTTTTAAAAATGCATGCGTTTCCCAGAGGGCCCCATGTTATAGAAACGCATGTGCGTTTTCCCAAAAACGCATGCGTTTTTTTAACATGGGCCCTATGGGAAACGCATGCATTAACGCAGGTCACATATAGGCACTTGCGTTAACGCATGCGTTTCCCATAGGGGCCCATGTTAAAAAAACGCATGCGTTTTTGGGAAAACGCGCATGCGTTTTTTTCCAGCACCCAAAAACGCTGCATGCAGCGTTTTTTGGACTGGAGGAAGAGAACCCAAGTGGAGCTGAAAAACGCATGTACACTCAAATGTACCCTGCGTTAACGCACCTGCGTTTTTTTTAACAGCCCAAAAACGCAGTGATGGGCAAAAAAACGCATGTGTGTGAACATGGCCTGTGTGTCTGAAAGGATTTGCCACGTTTTTGGACTTAGTCATTTTTTCACCAAAAACGCAGGCAAAAACGCAAGCGTTAACGCAGGGTGCATAAATGTGCCTTTTAAAAACGCATGTGTTTCCCATAGGGCCCCCATGTTAAAAAAACGCATGTGCGTTTTTTTCAAAAACACATGCGTTTTTTTAACATGGGGCCCTATGGGAAACGCATGCGTTTTTGAATGGCACTAAAAGGTACTAATGTACCATGCGTTTTTGCATGCGTTTCCCATAGGGCCCCATGTTAAAAAAAACGCATGCGTTTTTGGAAAAACGCACATGCGTTTTTTACAGCACCCAAAAACGCTGCATGCAGCGTTTTTTGGACTAGGGGTAAAAAACGCAAATGGAGCTGAAAAACGCAGCTACACTCAAATGTACCCTGCGTTAACGCACCTGTGTTTTTTTTAACAGCCCAAAAACGCAGAGATGGTCAAAAAAACGCATGTGTGTGAACAATGCCAATATGTAGACGGATTGAAAGACTTCAAGCTATACTCTGATTAAACTATAATGTTTTTAATATGCCTCACTTGTATGTCTAACTTCAGAAAGTGGCCAAAAGTTTGACTATGGAATTTGGTAATCAGAACAGATCCGTTTTACTTTTTATTTCCAAAGAATATACCTTAAACTCCCTCTACCTTTATGCTGTTTTATCTAAAGTATTCAATAAAAACTACCAAAGTTTGCAATTCAGTAAAGAGTGAAAATAGCATATATGTCTCGAAGCTGCTATTCCCACTCATGAACTGCAGGAATAGCGGGGAGTTAACTGAGGTGATCCGAAGACACAGTTGCATTAGTAATCGTTCGATTACTATGGCAATGGTGGCCACAATGATGTCACCGCTTACCCTGCCACAGGTCTCCCTGCTGTCATTCAGTGATTAGAGATCATGGGGAGCAGACATGTTCTTTCTCCCTGTGATCTCTAATGGAGCAGAGCGTTAGTGCAGGAAGAAAGAAGACAGGATCGTGGATGGTATGAGGGTGAGGAGGGAAAAATAAAGGTGACGTCTAGAGATGAGCGAGAACTAAAATGCTCGGGTGCTCGAAGCTCAGGCCGAGCATCCCAAGATACTCGTGTACTCGGCCCGAGAACCGAACCCAATGTTATCCTATGGGAGACCCAAGTATTTTTCTGGCATGACCCCCGGCAGCATGGAAAAACCCTAAAAATGTCACAAAAGTATCAGAACGATGCTCAAATGACATGGGAACAGCATGGGGAAGACCCCTGGAAGCATTTCAGACCCCAAGGTCACTGCTGTGAACAATGTTGTCAGACCATTACGCCACTTTTACGGACTGTCAAGAAAACGTTACAAAATAAAACCAAAATGGATTTTCATGGAAAAAAGATTAAGGGCTCATACCCACTTGTGAGACAGAGTTGGTGTATGTTAGTTTTTTGGATTATATTAAAAAAAAATAAAAAAAAAAATTGTGTGTTCGCCCCTGGGAAGAGACGTAAATGAAGGCCTCTTTAAATAATGTGCCCATTATAAGGAGGTTTGTCTTTTGTAGTATTGCCCTTGGCAGGGCAGCCAAAAATTGTGTGGCACTCTGATGCCCCTGGATAGAGACGTGCATGAGGGCCTCTTTAAATAATATGCCCATTGTAAGGAAGTGGGTCTTTTGTAGTATTGCCCTAGACAGGGCAGCCAAAAATTGTGTGGCACTCTGATGCCCCTGGATAGAGACGGTTGTGGAGCCCACTGGGACGGGGTACTCGGTGCCGGACCGGGGTACTGCTCGGGGATGTCACGGCGGTCATGGTCCGGACCGTGTCCCGGGCCCACACAATAAAATGGGGGTTATTTACAGGGGATTTGTCACTCGTGACGCCACCCACTATATGCGGCCAGTAATGGGGCCGCCGCTGCTGCAGAACCTCCGGTGGTGATGTTTTGGCAGCTAGGATAGAATAGTTCCTGTGGGCAGAACTGGATTCCCCGGGGCAGTGGTAGTAAAAGTCAGTGATGGTAATTGTAGGCTTTGCAGAAGAAAGGAATGATGTGGAGATGGCTCCTGACAGGGCTAGATGGAGAACTGACAGCTTTTCATACCTGAAATCAGACACAGACAACGTAGCAGGGTTCACCCGGGTTTACTGTTCTTATTCTTTCTGTCAAACAGGCACGGTACAATACAATTCTTCACAGCTTTGCTATATTGAATCCGGCATACTGAACCCACTGCAGCCAGGTTATCTTTCCTAGACTCCTCTGCCTTTCTACGTGTCCTTTCAGGCTATATCTCAATGTTTCTCCTCAAAGTGGATTGCGGAGCGGCAGCTCGGTCCCTTTGGCAGCTTCCCCCTTAATTCTCTGGGTAGTAAGCCGGGTCCTCTTTATGCTGCTGTGCTCCCCAATCTTATGGTGGGAATATAGATCTGAAGTCTGTATTCCCCGTCAGGTTGTCTGGGGCACCGGGTAAAGCTTCAGCCCCCTCAGAGCTGACACTCTGCTTTCAGCCAAACCACAGGTATCCCTATTTCTCAAGAGATTACCGGGTCCTTTCCTTCCTGTGTAACTTCTTGGTATAATTAGGGAAACTTTCCTATCAGTCAGTTGCTGGTCTTTACTACTTCTCTGGACCTGATGGTACTGGTCTTGTCTTGACTGCTCGGCACCTGCCTTCTGGCTAACCGCTTCCTGTCACTCCCTTATATACCCATCCGTTACCATGACTACGCTCTATCCACTCATATCTACCCCTTGTCTGCCTAGAGTCCCAAACTCAGGGTTAGGTCCCCATGCAGTGGATATGTGTGCGAGGTGTTTGTTAAACAAACTGTCTACCCTCCTACCTGGCTGCAGTACTACCTGTGGCCACCCTGGACGCAGGGGCGCCACACTAGCATGAGGGCCTCTTTAAATAATGTGCCCATTGTAAGGAAGTGGGTCTTTTGTAGTATTGCCCTAGGCAGGGCAGCCAAAAATTGTGTGGCACTCTGATGCCCCTGGATAGAGACGTGTATGACGGCCTCTTTCAATAATGTGCCCATTGTAAGGAAGTGGGTCTTTTGTAGTATTGCCCTAGGCAGTGAAGCCAAAAATTGTGTGGCACTCCCATGCCCTTGGGAAGAGACGTACATGAAGGCCTCTTTAAATAATGTGCCCATTTTAAGGAAGTGGGGCTTTTGTAGTAATGCCCTAGGCTGGGCTGCCAAATGTTGTTAGGCACTTCAATGACCCTGGATAGAGGCGTGCATGAGTGCCTCTTTAAATAATGTGCCCATTATAAGGAAGTGGGACTTTTGTAGGATTGCCCTAGGCAGGGAAGCCAAAAATTGGGTGGCACTCTGATGCCCCTGCATAGAGACGTGCATGAAGGCCTCTTTAAATAATGTGCCCATTTTAAGGAAGTGGGTCTTTGGTAGTATTGCCCTAGGCAGGGCTTCCAAAAGTTGGGAGGCACTTCGATGCCCCTGCATAGAGACGTGCATGAGTGCTTCTTTAAATAATGTGCCCATTTTAAGGAAGTGGGTCTTTTGTACTATTGCCCTTGGCAGGGAAGCCAAATATTGTGTGGCACTCTGATGCCCCTGGATAGAGGCGTTCATGAGTGCCTCTTTAAATAATGTGCCCATTTTAAGGAAGTGGGTCTTTTGTAGTAATGCCCTAGGCAGGGCTGCCAAAAGTTGGGAGGCACTTCAATGCCCCTGGATAGAGATGTGCATGAGGGTCTCTTTTAAATAATGTGCCCATTATAAGGAAGTGGGTCTTTAGTAGTAATTCTCTAGGCAGGGATGCCAAAAGTTGGGAGGCACTCTGATGCCCCTGGATGGAGGCGTTCATGAGTGCCTCTTTAAATAATGTGCCCATTTTAAGGAAGTGGGTCTTTTGCAGAAATGCCCTAGGCAATGCTGGCAAAAGTTGGGAGGCACTTTAATACCCCTGGATGGAGGCGTGCAAGAGGGCCTTGCAGCAGAGGAAAAACCGTATTCTCCCGGATTGTACCGGTCCGGTGCAATCCAGCGCCTCATAACATGGGGCTCTATGGTTTTCAATCCAGATTTCTTTTTTTTGATCTTGACTCAGGTCAGCTGTTCATTTGAAGGAGCAGTGCTGGAAGGGTTCATGAGAGTTCATGCTTGCCTGCATGAACTCACATGAACTTCCCCAGGGTGCACAGCTCTGCTACATCTCTGGTGGAGGTTCTCCACTAGAGATGTAGCAGAGCTAAAGAAGAACCCTGGAATGGACTACATCGGATGGAAGAGGATTTTTGTTAAATAAAGATGGAGTCCCTAAGTGTCTTTTTGTTTTGTTTTTCAAATAAAAATATTTTTTCTCTGTGTTGTTTTTTTTTTAAAAATTCACTAGAAATTCATGGCGGTCATGTTTACTATTGGCGTGACCGCCATGAATTTCGGGCTTAAGGCCAGCTGATAATACAAAGCTGGCCCTAACCCCTTTATTACCCAGTGAGCCATGGCACCAGGGCCCTGGAGGAGTTGGGTTCAGCGTCAGAAAATGGCGCTTCAATGAATGCGCCATTTTCTGGGGTGGCTGAGGGCTGCCATTCGCAGCGGGGGGTGCCCAGAAAGCTTGGGCCTCACTGCACTGTGGATTCCAGCCACCAGCTGCCTAGCTGGACCTGGCTGGACATAGAAATCGCGCAGAGCCCCACGCATTTTTTTTTTATTATTTCATGAAATTCATGAAATAATAAGAAATAAGGGTTTCCCGATATTTCTGTGTCCAGGCAGGTCCAAATAGTCAGCTGGGGGTTGGGGGCAGCCTGTTGCCGCCTGCTGTATCTGGCTGGCACACAAAAATACGGGGAAGCCCACGTCAAACTTTTTCTGAAAAATCCATTAAACAATCCTCTAAAAAGGAACTGCATCTTTATTAACCCATCGACCATGGTCGAGGAGTTAATAAAGATGCAGTCCCTTTCATTCATATTGCTTTTTGGATTTTTCAGAAAAAAAATTAACGTGGGCTTCGCCATATTTTTGGTATCCAGCTGGATACAGCAGGCAGCGACGGGCTGCCACCAACCCCAGGTGTGAAAACAATTATGAGCGCACTCCTCTTTATATAGTGGGTGCTAGCTTCAGAAATACATGTAATTATTAAACCAATAAATCCACTGCACACCACAAAACCTGGAATTGCCAAAATGGCTGTGTGAATATATTTCATCTTATGTATAGGAATCTAAGAAATATTAGTAAGATATCAAAAGCTGTCCCTGGTCTAAAAGGAAAATACGTGAAAGCATTAGTTTGATTCCATAGCTATGATATCATAAGCCCAGAAGCTATTTACAGAGCTCTCTCACCTGTTCTGGGTCCTATCTCACCCTCTGGACTGCAACTGTGAAATGTGGAATGGGAAAATGCCCTAATGTAATTAAAATCGTGCATCTTAAAGGGGATGTACTAAGACACTAGGTGTAACCCTGCCTTTAAAGGGTAAAGGTGAGAGTGTGAATGTTCTCCTAGCTATACTGGGCGGGTGCAGCTCAAATAACCTTATATATGTGAAAACAATTATGAGCGCACTCCTCTTTATATAGTGGGTGCTAGCTTCAGAAATACATGTAATTATTAAACCAATAAATCCACTGCACACCACAAAACCTGGAATTGCCAAAATGGCTGTGTGAATATATTTCATCTTATGTATAGGAATCTAAGAAATATTAGTAAGATATCAAAAGCTGTCCCTGGTCTAAAAGGAAAATACGTGAAAGCATTAGTTTGATTCCATAGCTATGATATCATAAGCCCAGAAGCTATTTACAGAGCTCTCTCACCTGTTCTGGGTCCTATCTCACCCTCTGGACTGCAACTGTGAAATGTGGAATGGGAAAATGCCCTAATGTAATTAAAATCGTGCATCTTAAAGGGGATGTACTAAGACACTAGGTGTAACCCTGCCTTTAAAGGGTAAAGGTGAGAGTGTGAATGTTCTCCTAGCTATACTAGGCGGGTGCAGCTCAAATAACCTTATATATGTGAAAACAATTATGAGCGCACTCCTCTTTATCATAGCTATGGAATCAAACTAATGCTTTCACGTATTTTCCTTTTAGACCAGGGACAGCTTTTGATATCTTACTAATATTTCTTAGATTCCTATACATAAGATGAAATATATTCACACAGCCATTTTGGCAATTCCAGGTTTTGTGGTGTGCAGTGGATTTATTGGTTTAATAATTACATGTATTTCTGAAGCTAGCACCCACTATATAAAGAGGAGTGCGCTCATAATTGTTTTCACATATATAAGGTTATTTGAGCTGCACCCGCCCAGTATAGCTAGGAGAACATTCACACTCTCACCTTTACCCTTTAAAGGCAGGGTTACACCTAGTGTCTTAGTACATCCCCTTTAAGATGCACGATTTTAATTACATTAGGGCATTTTCCCATTCCACATTTCACAGTTGCAGTCCAGAGGGTGAGATAGGACCCAGAACAGGTGAGAGAGCTCTGTAAATAGCTTCTGGGCTTATGATATCATAGCTATGGAATCAAACTAATGCTTTCACGTATTTTCCTTTTAGACCAGGGACAGCTTTTGATATCTTACTAATATTTCTTAGATTCCTATACATAAGATGAAATATATTCACACAGCCATTTTGGCAATTCCAGGTTTTGTGGTGTGCAGTGGATTTATTGGTTTAATAATTACATGTATTTCTGAAGCTAGCACCCACTATATAAAGAGGAGTGCGCTCATAATTGTTTTCACATATATAAGGTTATTTGAGCTGCACCCGCCCAGTATAGCTAGGAGAACATTCACACTCTCACCTTTACCCTTTAAAGGCAGGGTTACACCTAGTGTCTTAGTACATCCCCTTTAAGATGCACGATTTTAATTACAATAGGGCATTTTCCCATTCCACATTTCACAGTTGCAGTCCAGAGGGTGAGATAGGACCCAGAACAGGTGAGAGAGCTCTGTAAATAGCTTCTGGGCTTATGATATCATAGCTATGGAATCAAACTAATGCTTTCACGTATTTTCCTTTTAGACCAGGGACAGCTTTTGATATCTTACTAATATTTCTTAGATTCCTATACATAAGATGAAATATATTCACACAGCCATTTTGGCAATTCCAGGTTTTGTGGTGTGCAGTGGATTTATTGGTTTAATAATACCAACCCCCAGGTGCCTATCTGTACCTGGCCGGACACAACAATATAGGCCAGCCCCCTTTTTTATTATTTAATGAATTTCATGAAATAATAAAAATAAATGCATTTGGCTCTGCGCTATTTCTATGTCCAGCCAGGTACAGCTAGGCAGCTGGGGGCTGGAATCTGCAGCGCAGGGAGGCCCAAGCCTTCTGGGCACCCCCCGCTGCAAATGGCAGTCCGCAGCCACCCCAGTAAATGGCGCGTTCATTGAAGCGCCATAATGTGGTGCTGAACCCAACTCTTCCAAGGCCCTGGTGCCGTGGCTCACTGGGTAATAAAGGGGTTCGGGCCAGCTTTGTATTATCAGCTGGCCCTAAGCCCGAAATTCATGGCGGTTATGCCAATAGTTGACATTACCGCCGTGAATTTCTAGTAAATTAAAAAACACAACACATAGAAAAAATATTTTTATTTGAAAAAAAAACAGGTGCAATCCAGCACCCCATAACATGGGGCTCTATGGTCCCAGATTGCACCGGATCGGGGCAATCGGGGAGAATCCAGTTTTTCACTGAATGTTCTGATAGCGGCCGTGCTTTGCGGCCGCCGCCGTTCTATGCAGCTGCTGTCGCAAAGCAAAGACACAGAAGATGACGGCAGCTGCGGAGGACGGAGAGTGAACCGTCACCCCCCCCCCCCCCGCACAATAGTGACAGTCAGCCACTGCTGACAGCAGGATCCTGCGCTCCCTCCGCGCAGCCTCCCCACCCGATCCTATATTAGGATCGGGTGGGGAGGCGGTGGGGGGAGCAGAGGATCCTGCTGTCAGGCGGCAGGGAAGCTGTCAGCAGCTGTCAGCATTGTTTAAAAGCCAGCAGCTTTTTACCGCTTGCTTTTAAACAATGAAATGGGGAATTGCAGGTTTTTCCTCTGCTGAAAGACCTCTATATAGGGTCCAGCAGCAGAGGAATTGCATTTCCCTTAATTTACATTGGACTCATTACTGTGCGAGCAATCGCTAGGATACTCGCAGAGTAATGAGTAGAGCGAGTACTGTACTATTCGCCGAGTAACGAATAGTAACTAGTAGACTTGCTCATCCCTATTCCCTGCCCCTCATTCTGGGCTCTGCACACACAAAGCTGCTTCCAACTTCAGTCCATATCGGACACTGGACCTGTTTGGACCCTGTTCACTAGGCACATATTTACATGATCAGGTTTTTTAATACAACAGATAGGACTGCTTCGATATAGGTACACCGTGAAGAGGTGAGGCAGCTTGAAGTGCATTTTTTGCGCAAAAAACATATGTACTAAGTTCCATGTTTATTTATGTTTTTTACTGCACTTGCATTTTTACCTTTTTTACTGCAGAGTACTTTATACGTTTAATGGACAAGGTTTTTTGCATAAGATTTGGTTTTTAGCTGGACACTGAGATAACAGATTAAGGCCCTGCAGGTGGACTGGTCAGACACAAACGCTAACGAGAATAGCGAGTCTTTTGGCGTATCCTAATTTATGCTACAACCTACTGCAGCTGCACTAAAGGGCCTGTCACACGCGTCAATGTCGTCAGCGATCTGATCGCTGACGACATTGACGGCTGATCGCTGGTGAGCTGTCACACAGACAGACTCACCAGCGATCAATTGACCAGAGACATCATGGAAACGATTTAAATATCGTTTCCACGATGTCCTGCTCCCGCTGCCAGCCTGCTGGAAGCGGGAGCAGCCTGGTCTCCAAGGTACACTGCGGGTAACTAGGCAGCGCGCGCTGCCTAGATACCCGACGTGTACCTTAGTAACCAGCCTCCTCCGCTCACCCGGTGAGCGGAGGAGGCTGGTAACTAAGGTACACGTCGGGTATCTAGGCAGCGCGCGCTGCCTAGTTACCCGCAGTGTACCTTGGATACCAGCTCCCAGCGCTTGTGAGAGGCACTGGGAGCTGGAATATCGCTACTCCCGGTGTCACACGCAGCGATGCTGCGTGTACATCGGGCGACAATCGCCAGGTTTTAGGATAGATTCTAAAACCTGGCGATCATCAACCAGCGATTTATCGCTGGTTGATTCAGTATGTCACACGCGTCAATATCGCTGCAACGTCACGTGCAGCCGATATCGTGCAGGCGATATTGACGCGTGTGACAGGCCCTTAAGATGCTAAATGAATGCAGATAAGATTTGTTTTTTAGCACGACACTGAGATTAGAGATTAAGGCCCTGCAGGTGGACTGGTCAGACACAAACGCAAAATTAATCATTATTATAAGGTCACTTTTACATATAATTTATTTAATATTCTTTTAATCTATTACATTTCTACTGGAATTAACCTGCTGATAATGTTGGACTATGAATGCTCAGGACATTTAGAGCTATACGCTAATCGCTCATCCCCCAAATCTGTATATAACTATTTTTGTGCTTTATGAGTTCTAGCCCAGTATATACCATATAATTCTTCTACCTCTCTTTTTAATGGAAAATTATACTTGTACGTTTAGTTGATTTTAATTGATTTTTTGTATGCTGTAATTTTATTTTTTATATATTTTCCATCACTGATCCATTCCTCAAACTTTAGATAGCATTTACGGTGTATTGTTTACAAACATAGCAACGTCACACAGGGATCCTCCCTGACTGTTTACGTTACATCCAGCATTACATTGCACTTTTTTGGCGCCTTACTCCTGTTAAATATGAAGTGTGCTCATTGTTAATCTTGATGTCCCTGAGGAAGGAGCTCAGAGGTGGCTTCGAAACGCGTAGGACAGGAAGAATAAAGGATGTTTTATTGAAGCACTGTCTTTTCCATGATTTTGTGACACAGCAGCGCGGACCGTCACACACCTTTTCCTTACATCTGTTTACAAGCAGTGACAGTTCAAAGCCATGATGAGTTTAGCCGTCATGTTGCGGGAACTGACACCTTTCCGTGACGGCAAAACTCCTCATTGGTTGTAATGGGGTTAAAAGTGTGTGGGAGGGGGAATGTTTTGAGGCCCTCCTCTACATGGCTTGCAGGGTGTATTGCAGTCCCTCCTAAATCTTAGCAGCCCTTGCACTAAGTGCATAGGCTTTATGAATCTAGGAGTCCCACTAGAGAAATGCTTTAAAAAATAAATGCAATAAAAAGATCATTAGTGGTTAATAACTAGGTTCCTGTATTCCTTAATCTGATTTTTTCTAATTAGCACAGTTAAGACAATCGGTATCTTCTTTATATTTAGGTTGCAGAACCTAGAATTTACACAAAAAGTACAATATGTCAATTACTTTAGATAAATTACATCTGCGTTGAAAGCAAACTGCCAACTTGCTAAAATAAATTTCCCCTAGAGCTGTCATTACTGCCCTGTTGGAAGCTGATTGAGCAAAACTGTTGTTTATGTATTCTGATTTATCAGATCCAGCACCTAAAATCCAAAATGTGCTATTACGTTCATATTTAAAATCGATCAAGTACTCATGTTATCTAAGCAACTTGTTAAATGTTTATTCACAAAAGACAAGTTGTTCCCTGTGATCCACAGGACAGCAAATTATTTGCTGATCGTTTGTGGTCCGACCTATGGGACCTCCTGCAATCCTGAGAATGGGGCTCTGAAACACATAGAATGGAGCTACCAAGCCCGGTCTTCCATGATGTAGAAGTGTGCATGCTCGGCTTCCACACCATTCATTGTAAATAGGACTGCTGGAAATAGGCAGGTAAAGCTTTGAACTTTCTCCAACAATCCAATACACAATAAACAGAGCGAAGGTTGAGCAGGGGCACCTCTACCACATTCAAGAAGGGGAGATGCAGCGCGATTCTCGTTGTTCTAGAGCCCTGTTTCTGGAACACTGGGAGGTTCAAGCATTTGGAATCTCAACAATCTGTAAATTATCCCTTATCCTGTGAATTAGGGGATAACTTATTTTTTCAGGTATGACCTATTAAGAGGATATACTGAACTAAGCTGTCATGTTATTTACTTTGAAATACAATTACCGTATATACTCGTGTATAAGCCGACCCGTGTATAAGCCGACCCCCCTACTTTTGCCCCCAAAACCTGGGAAAACCTATTGACTCGTGTATAAGCCAAGGGTGGACCCCAGCACAAGTATACAGCCCCCAGCAGTGTGGCATACAGGCCCCCCCAGTGGTAGTATACAGCAGCCTCCCCAGTAGTAGTATACAGCAGCCTCCCCAGTGGTAGTATACAGCAGCCTCCCCAGTGGTAGTATACAGCAGCCTCCCTAGTGGTATATACAGGCCCCAGCAGTATATACAGCAGCCTTCCCAGTGGTATATACAGGCCCCAGCAGTATATACAGCAGCCCCAGTGGTATACAGCATCCTCCCCAGTGGTATATACAGGCCCCAGCAGTATTACAGCAGCCTCCCCAGTGGTATACACAGGACCCAGCAGTATATACAGCAGCCCCAGTGTTATACAGCAGCCTCCCCAGTGGTATATACAGGCCCCAGCAGTATTACAGCAGCCTCCCCAGTGGTATATACAGGCCCCAGCAGTATATACAGCAGCCCCAGTGGTATACAGGCCCCAGTGGTATACAGGCCCCAGTGGTATACAGGCCCCCTCCGCAGTGGTATACAGGCCCCCTCTGCAGTGGTATACAGGCACTCCCCCATCAGTTGTATACAGGGCCCCCCCTTGCTGCCGCACACCTGTAAAGTAATACATCATTATACTTATCCCTGTCACTGTCGCCGCTCTGACACCCGCTCCTCCGGGTCTTCATGCTTCTTCCTGCTTGTGACCGGCGGGCGCAGGCAATGACGTCATTGCCTGTGCGCCGGAGGAGGAAGCATGAAGACCTGGAGGAGCGCGGTGTCAGAGCGGCGACAGGGATAAGTATAATAATGTATTACTTTACAGGTGTGCGGCAGCAAGGGGGGCCCTGTATACCACTGATGGGGGGGGCGCCAGTATACCGATGGAGGGGGCGGGCGGCCGGCCTATGACTCGTGTATAAGCCGAGGGGGGGACTTTTCAGCACATTTTTTGTGCTGAAAAACTCGGCTTATACACGAGTATATACGGTATACAGTAATGCATTAAGTAGTAAAGGGAAAAAACTACATCAGCCCATACCCCTCTCCTTATTTCTCATTACCCTTTTTCTCTTGTCGTATTCATTTTACTTTGTCATGTTATATATCTTTTATTGTATTAACTGTTTTTTGTTGGTTCCTTTATAGCTTTCAACTTTTAAGTGTCTTTAAAGCACTCCAACAATTTTTGTTTTCAGGTGTTTTAATACTTTTTTGGTGACTCTCTTGTCCCATGGAGCCATCTTGTGACTGTAATTATGCATTGAGTTGTGAACGCCAGCATGCTCAATGAAACACTCGAGCTGCTGGAAGGTCACAAATCCCTGGAGATCAGCCAGAGTACTGGTGATAGAAAGTGAAGCAGATGGAAGGTGAGTATAATACTGTGTGGTGCTTTAAAGCTTTGTCTACTGAACTTAAGGCCACGTCAGACGCTTCAATTTGTTGAACGATTTTGTTAGCGATCACATGCATGCGCGATCGCTAACAACATCGTTCACATCGCTGGTGAGCTGTCAGGCAGACTCACCAGCGATGTGGACCAGCGAGATCGCTGGTAACCATGGTACACATCGGGTTACTAGGCGCCGCGCTTAGTAACCCAATGTTTACCATGGATACGAGCTCCCAGCATAGGCTGTGCCACTGGGAGATTGTTCATCGTGGTATCACACACTATGATGCTGCAGATCGCTTAACGGATTATCGCTTGATTTGAGGTCCTGCCCACAAATCTTCCAGCAAAAAATCAAGCGATTTTTCATTGACAGATCTCTCAGTTACACGCAACGACGCACAAATGATATCGCTTAAGCGATCAAAATTCCGGATCGCTTAAGTGATATTGTTCACAAGATTGAAGTGTCTGACGTGGCCTTTAGGTTTACTCTTTATTATGCAATATTGCACCGTGGGACCTCAAAACAATTTGGCTGATATATATAGTGGGTACGAAAAGTATTCAGAACCCTTTAAATTTTTCACTATTTGTTTCAATGAGATTTAAATTTAAAAAAAGTTAATTTTGTCTCTCATTAATGTAGGTTCTGCACCTCATCTTGACTGAAAAAATACAGAAAAGTAGAAATTTTTGCAAATTTATTAAAAAAGAAAAACTGAAATATCACATGGTCATAAGTATTCAGACCCTTTGCTCAGTATTGAGTATTTGCACCTTTTGAGCTACTACAGCCATGAGTCTTCTTGGGAATGATGCAACAAGTTTTTTACACCTGGATTTGGGGATCCTCTGCCATTCTTCTTTGCAGATTCTCTCCAGTTCCGTCAGGTTGGATGGTGAACGTTGGTGGAGTCATTTTCAGGTCTCTCCAGAGATGCTCAATTGGGTTTAGGTCAGGGCTCTGTCTGGGCAAGTCAGGAATGGTCACAGAGTTTTCTGAAGCCACACCTTTGTTCTTTTAGCTGTGTGCTTAGGGTAATTGTCTTGTTGGAAGATGAACCTTCCAAAGAAAGAAGAGAGAAGAAAGAAGACCAGGATCCTGGAGGGCTGTAAAGGGGAGTAATAACGATGGAGTACCTAAAGGTTTCTGTGTCTTTATTTCTAATAAATATTTTTTTCTCTTTGTGGTGTCTTTTTTTAACCCTTTATTGGAGATTCTTAATGGCTGGGTCTAACTTGGCCTGACATTAAGAATCTCGGGCTTAATACCAGCTTGTATCACAAAGCTGGTTTTAACTACTTATTACCCAGTGTGCCACCGCCACCAGGGCCTGCTGGAAGAGCCTGGTAAAGCACCTAGAAATGGCGCTTATTATTAATGTGCCATTTTCAGGGGCAGCTTCGGGTTATTCTTCTTTAGCGTGGGGGGCCCTATAACAATGGGCCCTCACCCCACTGTGATTACGAGTCCTCAGCTGCCTAGTTTTTCCTTGGATGGCAATGAAAAATAGGGAAAAGTCCACGAATTTTTTTTTGCCACCCAGGGGAAAATTAGGCAGCTGAGGGTGGCAGCTTACAGCTGTCTGCTTTCATCGTGATAGACTTAAAATTGCTGCGAAGCCCTACATATTTTTTTTTTATATATTTATTTATTTCACACCCTATAATGCCAGGTTGGTTGCCATACGCTAATGTGTATGGCAACCAAGCAGAATCACTGTCCAGATTGAGTAAATTCAGTCTGACTACAACAGCCAATCACAGAAACTCTCAAATAGTCTGAGCTTCTCTGGCTGTTTGTCTGACAGTGTAGTTAATATGTAATTAGCTTAATAGGCGGCCCCAGAAGTAACAGTGGGAGACAGGTATTCTATCCTATCTTTCCTATCTATTGTATTCAATCACTCTATTCTGTCAACTCTTTGCTCACTTTATACAGCATGAGAAATGCCATGTTAAAATCGCATTACACACGGACAACACACTCTCAGCACTCAGATGTGATCCAAGAAAATGTCGGACACTCGCATAGCAGTTGGATGCAAAACGAAGCAAGAATCGGATGACACTGGTACGACCTTCCTGGACGACAATCGGTCCATTTTTTTACACGCCAGTGTGTTTCTAGCCTAAGGGTAAACCTTAATGCTTCAGTATATAAAGACATTTTGTACAATTGTATGTTTCCAACTTTGTGGAAACAATTTGAGGAAAAACATGTTGTGTCACAGCATGACTGTGCCCTAGGACACAAAAAGGCTTTGTGGTGGGTGAGTTTGATGTGGCAGTATAAAGAGCTGTGTGCACACAATCTGGAGGCGCTGAATCTTCGACGTAGTGGTTCCGGACCTGCAGGAACCTGCCAATGCATGCAGGGAGACCACAGCCATCCTTTACTGATGATCTGCGTCGAGTACAGAGCGGCTTCTCCCTGCATTCACCCGCTGGGACTCGCCTCGCTTCCAACTTTACAGAATGAAATTAACAAGCTGCAGAGATGCTGAAGTCCTGCAACATGCACCATAGCAGAAAACACGCTGCAGTCGGGAGAAGCATAGTGAGCATGGGATTTCTACAAATCCCATCCACTATGCTGTTACTGTACAACGCAGTGTTTTGGACCCAGTGACAATACGGTGTGTCCAAAATGCTGCAATTCCCGATTGTGTTAAAAACAAATGAGCCATGCATACAGTGAACACGTCTGTAGGACAGTGTTCACACCACCAAAAGACTGAATCACAAAAAAAAATTGAATCACAGAAAAAATTGTGATTCAATTACTGATTCTGTGCACACATCCTTAACAGCCTGCACAGAACCCTAACCTAAACACAATTGAACATGTTTTGGATGAACTAGAAAGTAGTTTGTAAACTAGGCTCTTGACAAAGAGTGTCTGTTTCAGACTTAACAATTGCTCTTCTGGATGGATAGGCAAAAATTCCCACAGATACCCTCCAAAATATTGTCTTATGTTCGCACAGGAAGTTTTTTCTGCAACAAAGCCTGATGTTTTGATATTAAACAAAGATTTCCTGCCAGTCCAAAACCTGCATTTTTTTTACCGCAATTTTAAAGCATTGTTTTTTGTAAACAGCGTTTCATAACGAGATTTTCTAGTTTTGGTGTACTATAGAAAATATAGAGACATTACAAAACCAACGCAAAAATGCAGCAAAGAACTGACATTCTCATTGTTCGAAAAGCGCAGCAAAAAACAGGTTTCATTTCTGGCAAGAAATGAAGCCAGAGTGTGTGCACAACCTTTCCTGAATATCTATTGCTGGTCCTCTTTAATGTCACATCTGAGGAGAATTCAGGTATTCTATGATGGACTCCCCCATACATGCACATGTCGGGCCCACAGGGACGGGGGTACTTGGTACCGGACCGGTCTGCTACTAGGGAAGTCACGGGTAGTCCTGGTCCGGACCGTGTCCCTGGCTCGACAATGAAAGGGGGATATTTACAGGGGATGTCAGTCGTGACGCCACCCACTATGTGCGGCCAGTGATGGGGCCGCCGCTGCTGCAGAACCTCCGGGGATGATGGGATAGCAGCGTAGATAGGATAGTTCCAGTGGGTAGAACTGTATTCCCCGGGGCAGTAAGAGTTAAAGTCTATGGTGTAGTCTGCAGGCTGGGTGCAATTCACTTACTAGCCAGATGCTGCAGAAATCTCTCCTCGGTGCTGGTGCTGACAGGCTGTAGCTCCGCAGGTGAAGAATTGCTGTAATCCTGTATGGAGGGAATGCCACTCAAGCAAATGGAATCAGACAAGGGAAGCAAGTTCAGGGTCTCCGTGTTTACTCTCAAAGTTCTTCAAGGCAATTTACACTTCAGTTACAGTTCTTACAAGTCTCAGTTCAAGTACACGGGCACACTCTCCCCTCCGGGGTTCCCTTAATCTCTGCAGCCAGGTCTCTCTCTCTGTGACCCCTCACACTGTCTCAGTGTCCTTTCTGGGCTGTTAACGTTCTGTATACACTTGGTGAGTGTCTCCGGACAGTATGGTGGTGACTCGGGCCCCTGTGGGTCCTCCTGGTCGTCACTGAGCTGCCTGTCCTTTGGGGTAGGGAACCTAATGTGTAGCTATGGTCCCCCGTCGTGTTGTCTGAGGATCCAGGTAAAACTATGGTCCCTTCTAGAGCCAACACTCTACTCAGCCCAGCCTCCAGCAGTCCTCCGTGCGAGGCTCTACCAGGCTCTTTCCCTCTACGTCTTTCAGTATGATAGGAGGGCTACTCCGCCTGCAGTCGGTTGCTTCAGCTGTGGCTCTAGGGCCAGGGTATCACTGTCCCTCTCCTTCCTGCACACTCCTGGGGGTACTGGCTCCGGATAGGCTTTCTCTCTCCTCCGGCTCACACTGGCTCGGTACAGATTCTGCGCTCCTTACACCCCACTTTGCCAGGACGTGTGCTTCCTTCTGCTGCTCAGCTTAGCTCGACCTTCTGCTGTCTCTTGGCCTGTGCTGTGTTCCTCAGCCTGCTGCTGATCTGTTCTGCTCGGCACCCTGGGCCTACTGACTCCTTCCTCCTCCCCTCACTATTTCTACTGTCAAGTCACCTGACTACGTGTGTGCCCAACCCACTCCTCTAAATCCACCACCCCTCGCTTGCCTAGAGTCTCCAATCTTAGGGCTGGATGCTACCATCTACTGCACGTGGGTTGTGTGGGCTGTGAGGGTGTTGATGTGCAACAACTGTCCTACCTGCCTGGCTGCAGTTCCCTTTGTGGCCTCCTGAATGCAGGGGCACCACACACACACTTCCCAATCCTTAGTCAGTGGACAGGTAGACACTGACTTGGGGGGAGGCATTAGCTGCAGTGAGATGTAGGAGGGAGGGGTGGCATTAAGAGTTTGGACTCAAAAGAAGCTGGGAGACAGAAAGTCGAGCAGTGTATGAGTGTGTGGGCCTTCTGACAGCCTTTGGGCTCTGCAGGACACAAGCTGTGGACGAGAGAAAGAATCTCAGGCTGACAGGACTTCATACCTGGCAGCAATCTGGAGACTGCTGAGTTGCAAGCTTAGTAGTCACACAGTGGGACTACCCGAGGCATAGTGACCATCATAGGGCTAGAAGAACTGGTGTGGGTCCAGGGTCTTGAGATCCTGCCTGCTAGTAGCCACGAGGAAGGAAGAGGCATATCGGGAAGTGGATAGTACCTTGAAAGAAATAATTCGAGCAAGTCCTTGTCTTCAGAACCAAAGGCTGAGGTTTATTCGGGTAGGAAATAATACAGAGATATATGGCAAGGCAATATGACAGGTTTCAGAATGGCAGGCACGCATGGCACACAGGATGGAAAAGTGTCGCCCCGCCTGTCTAATGCAGAGGATTTTTATACAATTTTCTGCTATTGGATAACGTTAGTGGCCATTATTTTCAATGGATGCATAATGACCTCATCCTGACAAAGGCAATACTTACATTTCACGTAGAATATAGGTTGACATGAAAAAGCATCACTAATTTCATTACTAGCTATATACTTCAATTAGATTTATCCATACAAATTATCTCATAATAGCCTTTTTGGGACCAAGCACAAATCACAACTTATTGACATTAATTAGCTCTGTTCTTGATTATAAGAAACGTCATATTAGCCTTGAGGGATACACTACACCGTAAAATATCTGAGAAAAACTTGAGAAAAAGGAATTGGTTAACTATTATCATGATGAGCTTTTGGTATATGCTCGGACCAAACCTAATTAGCTCCATGCCTGTTTTTCTTCCAGGGTTTGATTTCTTTTATTACTTGAGACCTACAGCAAAAGTTCAGTAGTTCTATTTTCAAGCTTAAACTGAAACTTTACACAAGACAACATGGCTGACAGAGGCCTTGGTACCCATGGCATCCGTCTAACAAATCCCCCTGTTGTACTTATGGTAATTTGATAATTTATCCTAAAGTACAAATTGGCATATGAGTCTAGTCCTAGTTCTCATATATGGTATTGAGGGAATGCATAATTTCGTACACACCCTGGTCAGTAGGAGTGTTGGGAGGGACTGAAGGTACCCTTGGAAGAAGGGCCCTAACAATAGGTGTACAACCTACAAGTGAGCATGGTCTGGGAGTAAGTACCCGACCCGCACCAAGTCTCCGGTATGGTCTGATGAAAGTGGTACTATGTGTTATTACACGGGCCTGAAAGTTATTTAGTTCCTCAACATGAGCCAGATTCTTTTTGAAAAACTTTTAAACTTTTAGGTTACTACCTATTAAAGACATATAGGAAAAAACAAACAAAGTAGACAAAAAAAAATCTACAGTAAATATCACCAACGTAAGAGTTCTTAAAGTATTAATGAGTCCCGTTACAATCTTTCAAAAATTCAAAAAATTCAAAAATTTTCTTTGTTCCATGGCTCCTAAGGTCCTATTCACAGTTCAGGTGTGGGCAAATAGTCCTAAAAAGAAGCAAAAAACACACAACAAAACAAAAAAATCATCACAGAAGTGAAAAAACCTAAAGTGTCCGAGTCCCAAGTCCCATAACAGTCTCTGAGTCCTTTGATCCATGGCTCTCGATCTTGTTCTGTTCCCTTGGAGCTTTCACGGTCTTCCCCTCGATCACACTGTCCGGGTCCCACTGGATGGTGTGAGATGTCATCTCCAGGGAAACAGGCGGATTCATGGATCCCGATCCAATAGGGGACCTGAAAAATAAAATAAAAGCGCAGTATCAGTTCTCACCAGCATCACTAGGATTCTCAACTGGCAGTATAACAAGCTTACATTGATCAATTTTAACAATTTTACCACCTTTGTCTCTTGGCTTGCTAATCCTTAGCACTCCCAAAACAGTTGGGCCTATCACCTGTGTGATAACAAATGGGCCTTTGTAATTGGAATCCCACGGTCCTTTTTTTTCCTAAAATTCTTAACCATGAGCTAAGCTCCCACAACAAATTTGGACTCATATAATTTTTGTGTAGGCTCTACACAACTGTACTACAGCTTGCTGTGGGCTGGGCAGCACAATGTCACTAGGCAACAAGACAGGCATCTGTCTTCCTGTCATCAGCTCAAAAAGAGAAATTCCTGTTGACTTTGAGGCTATGGCTTTGAGAATTCACACCCCAAGCTTTGCCTGTAAGCAGTGTTTTTAAGGTTACATGGGGGTCTGCAGAATCAAGGGTGAAAAGCCAATTATGTGACGGACCTGCAGCATGGTCCATTTCACGGCAAGTATATGCTTCATACAAGGTGTAAAACCTTTTTCAACGGGAGAAAGCAACTGTGAGTAGTAACCCAGGGCATGTAATTGTCTTAAAACCTCAGGGCTCTCTTTTGGCCATTTCTGTAGCAGCACAGATGAGATCGCTACATCACCTGCATGTGCTTGCAGATATTAAGGCTGGGATGGGTCTGCGTTAATTAGAGCTGTTGCTCCTACAAATGCATGTTTTAAATTTTCAAAAGCCTGCAGGGCGTCTCCTTCTATTGTGATCGTGGTAAACTCATTTTCAATACCTTTTTAGGAGGTCATGATTAGCAAGGCAATTAACATTAAAATTTTCAATAAACTCTCTGGAAAAATTCACAAGACCCAGAAACTTTCTGAGTTCTGTGATATTGATTTGGCACAGGTACAGCTTGAATCGCCTTTATTCTGTCTTGCGTTGGTCTCTTCCCGTCTTTTAAAAATAACACTCCCAAATATTTAACCTCTGGTTGCATTCAGCTGTATCTGTCCCGACTCACATTTAATATTGAGTTGCACAATGCATCACAAATATTGAACTAAATCTCTTTGTGTTCAGTTTCGTCAACAATTTGAGTCCATAAATTTTAAATCAAGAAATCATTGACATATTGCAGGACTTTTTGTCTCTGCAACACAGGGGTTACAATATCTGTGTCAACACCCGATGGAAATAAATTGGACTAGAATAAAACCCTTGGGGCAGGCGTGTGAACAGGTATTGCACATTTTCAAAGCTAAATGCAAAACGGAGAGCCGACTCAGGTGTAATATGTACATAGAAAAAAACATTCGCAATATCCAAACAAGAAAAAAACCTGGCATTCACTCCTCAGCAGTGACATCACTTCAGGGACCGAGATGTGCTGCTGAGGGGTGTATTTGTTTACAAGTCTTAAATCCATGCGATAGCTACTATCCTCCTTTTTTACAGGCAGGATTGGGCTATTGCACGGGGAGTTGCCCCGTACAATCACGCCCTGTTGTTCCAATTCACTGACAGCAATCCTTATGTAAGAAATTGCTTCCTCAGGAATACGGTATTGGCGCTGATAGGGTGGTAGACGGTAGCTGTCAATCTTAATTAAAATTTGCATCAGTCCACAATCTGTACATTTTGAAACCCATAAATGAGGAAAAGATTGCACCAATTCATGTTTAAAAGCAGTTTCTGGAACATTTATCTCAGGCATGTCATCATCATCAACTGAGCACAAACTAGCAACGGTTAATTTATGACTGTGACATTTTAAACTCTGCAGCATCCATAATAACTGAACAAACAGTAGCTCCTTTGTCACAAAACCTTGTTACACAAATCAACAATGATACCCATGGCTGACAACACATTTGACCCATTAATAAAAAACTTTAATTGTGGACTGATCCAAAATTCACACCGAATGCCTCTGCATTTCGATGTCCCCGTGTCCTGAAATTTCAGGTTAACTGGACAACTCCTCCTCGCCTGTATACAGGAGCCCTGAAATCCCACTGAAGTTGTGGTATCTGGCAGCCCGGGGGGAGCTGCAATTTGTGTCCTGTTACTGAGACAGAGGCTCCTGTATCAATTAAAAAGCTTTCCCAAATTTGACCCTCTATTCTCCCTCTGACATAAGGTCGTCCATCTCGGCCTAGGGATAATTTTGCCAAGAGGTACAGGGGAACAGGGGGGTTCAATGCATCAATCAGTACCGGCAGTAGGAAGCCCAAAAAAAATCCACCAACCTCACCAGAGGCAATTCTACGGCCCACTGCTGTCACCTCTGAGCCGGACAGATCGCTTGAAAGAGCCATTTCCTTGTCCCCCCCCAGCTCCTGAATCAGTGGAGCATAAGGGTGGGAGGAATTCTTCCCGGAGGGGGGTGAGCTCTCCTCACAGCATGGATCTGTCTGCTGGGATGGACAAGGGTCGCATAATTGGGTGACGGGGCAAAAGGCTCCCGTAAAACAGGGTTAACTATCTGAGGACCATTGTACTGCTGGCACGGTTTGGGGCCCTTAACCGCTGGCTGTCCAGGGTTCTTAACAGCAGGATCCTCATACGGATCTCGGGACATTGTAGAGGTAGGTTGCTACTGCACCTGTGGATCATCCCTGGGAGCTAAATGGGAACACTGACGTCTAAGATACCCTGATTGCCCACAAGGATAAAATACAAGAGGACCCATGGAGTTCCGAGGGGCTTCTGCCGACTGGGACCAGCCCGCTTTCGGCAGTTGATCATAATGCCCAGGAAGTCCTGGTCTCCTGTCCACAGCAGATGCCATCCGGGCAGGGCGATACGCAAAAACATTTGTATCATCGCCCTTAGTCTAGGATGGCATTTTCCCTAACAATGGTTACCAATGCCCTAATTTTGTCCTCACAAATTTAGCATTATGTAAAATCCCTAACTTGCAAAACCTTTCCAAGGATTCACCTTTCCAAAGATTCTCTACAATCTATTCCATCAGATCATAATCATCTTTCTGATCTATTCTATCAAAAAATACTTATCAAACGTTACACACCAGGCAGCCCATCTTCTAATTCTAAGATAATTTCCTTTCCTGATTCTAAAGGATTATAACGACCATGGATGGATTTTCTTCCTCCCTTCTGTCTGCCTGCAGCCGCTGTATCTCATACCCCTCCCTTTGTGATACTACTACTCCTGTCATTGTATCAGTAGCTGCTGTGTTCTCTCCATACACTGCTCCACTGCCCCTCGCTGTGTAACCACATTAACGTACTGTCTTTGAAGCTATCACTAGCCTGATTTGAGCTATAACTAACTTACACAAAGCCGCTATTCGGCTGCCCTTTCTGCTAATAATTTCTTCTTGTCAAGATGTCTACTTTCTTCTGTGAACAACTGCATACAATTTAACCAAGTGGTTCAGCATTAACCCCTTCTAGCTATGGGGTTTCAGCGTGCCTGTCAGTCTGCTCCCTCAGCCATTAAATAGTGGTGGGAGAACAAGGACGACTTTATAAATTGCCTTAATATCAACTATTGCGCAAAGGCCAGCAAAAGTTAGATACTCACACCTCGAATATGGAAGACACGTGCCGGCTTTGGTCAACCAGGAGAGCTGTAGCCATATGTTCAGCCACACTCGTTACGTTGCCAAGCGTCTCCTTCTCCGTCTTTATCACCCTCGGCGTTAATCTGCACGTCCTTGTTTAACTCACGTAGAGGCTCAGTCTTAGTTACTCAGGGTAGACAGGAGCGCAAACGAGAGATTCTCAACGGCTGATTTCCTTAATGCGATTCCACGTGGCGCCACGCTTTTCAGAAGAGAAAAAAAAGTCCATTCCTCACCCTCTCACCCCTTTGGTTCACAGCTTGACTTCCAGGAATCTTCTAGGTTCTTCAGAAAGGATGTAGGGTCTTCTCCCCCCTTTCGACCGGCTGTAGCTTGCCATTTGAAAGAAATAGCGTGAGCAAGTCCTTGTATTCAGAACCAAAGGTTGAGGTTTATTCGGGTAGGAAATAATACAGAGATATATGGCAAGGCAATATGACAGGTTTCAGAATGGCAGGCACGCATGGCACACAGGATGGAAAAGTGTCTCCCCGCATGTCTAAGGCAGAGGATTTTTATACAATTTTCTGCCATTGGATAACGTTAGTGGCCATTATTTTCAATGGATACATAATGACCTCATCCTGACAAAGGCAATACTTACATTTCACGTAGAATATAGGTTGACATGAAAAAGCATCACTAATTTCATTACTAGCTATATACTTCACTTAGATTTATCCATACAAATTATCTCATAATAGCCTTTTTGGGACCAAGCACAAATCACAACTTATTGACGTTAATTAGCTCTGTTCTTGATTATAAGAAACGTCATATTAGCCTTGAGGGATACACTACACCATTAAATATCTGAGAAAATATTGAGAAAAAGGAATTGGTTAACTATTATCATGATGAGCTTTTGGTATATGCTCGGACCAAACCTAATTAGCTCCATGCCTGTTTTTCTTCCAGGGCTTGATTTCTTTTATTACTTGAGACCTATAGCAAAAGTTCAGTAGTTCTATTTTCAAGCTTAAACTGAAACTTTACACAAGACAACATGGCTGACAGAGGCCTTGGTACCCATGGCCTCCGTCTAACATACCTAAAACCTCAACCCAAGGAGAAAGACAGCTAGGAAGGCCTGATACCCAACCATCATAGCAATGCTTAGTTCTTCTCAGACTGACCAGATCACCCGACCCCATAAACCAGTACCCTGAATCTGCTAATGACTGCAATACTGAGTAGAAGGTAAAGAACAGAGACTGTCTTCTTGCTTTTTTCTGTGGCTAACCTGCACATCCACTCACTACCACAACCTCCAACATCCTCCTCTCCACCATCTCATTTACACCCCAGGGGCTCATTCCTGCTTAGGGGAGTGCTCCATCTAGCTGCTCTACCATCCACCCCCTGGGGATCACTACCTGCAGTGCTGGTGACCCCTGACAGGATCCATCAACTGGTGTCACAACAAACTCTTTTATCCCCTGTAAATAACACCTTTTACATGTCCGGCCAGGACCACATCCTGTGGGGAGCACCACTGTGATTTATGAACTGTTTGTACAGGATGTTTAAGTACCCCAGCCCTCCACGACCATTATATTTTGGCATCAAAAACAGAATACCAAAACCCATTCCGAAGGGGTCCTATGCACCTATGGGGGTTAATGGACTTATTCCCCTTAAAATATTGTTGAAAATGGCAACCGTGCCAAGCCATCCCATATTGGGAGGGACCCTGCAATGGCACCAAGAGTGGTACCAACATCCTGCCATAGACTGTGTAATGTGTATATCCCACCCACTGCTGCAAGAGACTGTGCTGAGAGGCGGGCCCATGATGTCCACATCGAATGAGGATAAAAGAGTCACACTCCTGGATGCCTGGAGCCTGCCGATGATGGAATCCCGCATCAGCTACCTGCTGGGATGGATGCAAGGGTGGCATGCTGCAACATGCATAGACCATCGGGGCTAGGTGAGGAGGGTGGGGTGTCAGACTCCATGATGGGCCCTGCTGAACTCCTGATGGATACCTCCCATGCTGCTAGCCCAGAAGCAACACTTCACCCAGTATCTGAGACTGAAGACAGCGCCCAGGAACAGCAGAATTGCTATGGAGCTGCCTGAGGCAGAGGAGCTTTCCACAGACCCAGTTGGTGACAGGTGCATACCCCTCCGCCGACCGGGGAAGGAGATGAAAACGTAACTACTGCAACCTCAGATCCTGATGAGGAAGATGACATCCCTGTGATGGAGAGAACAGCTGCAGTCACAGCACAAGAGGAGCCAGGGCCTGCAGCTGCATACCCAGAGACTGACGAGGCAGTTAAGTAACTCCTGGAATTGTTGAGGCAGCTACTGAAGAAGGTAGTTACACTAACCCCAATTATCCCGGTCTGCTCCGCCAAAATCCGCACCTCACATAGGCCCCCGCCACTATCCCCCACGTGGACCGATCCCAGTGATGCTGGTCAAGGGAGGTTGAAATGGGCTCAGAGCAAGCCCATGGTGCTGGGACTCCTTTTCTGCCCTTGTGGAGAGGGGGATTACCTCCTAAATGTCCCTGTAGCGCTCCTGCCCAGCCAGGCAGTAAGAACTGAAATCAATCGGGACTCTGGGGATGGGGATGCAGATAGGACCCCTGTTTAAGAGGAGACAGCTCAGGAGGCACTAGGGGGGAATGGACTGTATATGAGGGAAATAATCCAGAAAGCATGTAAGAAAGACCGGGATCAGGGAAATGATCAAGAGAAACTCTATATGAGCTATCAAAACCTTTATTATGAAAAACATACAGGAAACAGACAAAACAATTAAATACATCTAAAAATGTGGGCAAAAACCACCATCATGGAAAAGGAGCTATGGCCCCATAATAAGCCTCTCAATTGAAGTGGGTTGGTAATAAACCAATACCCTGTACTAATGACATGTGCAAGAGAACAATGGATGACGCAACAGTTTACAGGCAAAAATAAATTCCCTGAGGGACAAAATGAACAAATAGTCTAGTTATTCCTGAGACAATAGCAAAGCACTTAGATTGATTCAAACACCAGTAGATTGCAGGTTTAGTTATAGTCAAAATACCAAAGCCTATCCTGGGCTATTTAATATCCTGGGCCCTGAGCCTGACAAGATGCATTTTTAATATACTATGTATGTGGATTCTTAAATAAAGCCATTATTGTTGGAACTGGATCTGGTGCTGGCTTTTGTTACCATAAGAAATTAGAGATTAAGGGCCACTTTACACACACCAACTTATCTGTCCAACTTCTGAACAACTTATTGGTTGCAGTGAAATCATGGACACATTGCTACATTTTGTTGCTGTGTACAAATGGAACAATGTGTCCATGATTTCACTGCAACCAGTAAGTTGGTCAGAAGTTGGACAGATAAGTTGGTGTGTGTAAAGTGGCCATAACAGCTGTTACCTGGAATAAACCTGAACACCAAGGAATTTATTTTAAAATCTATTATTAGAAAAGTACTAGCTGTAGTTCAGGCGTTGCCCAGGATAGTAACTAACTGTTCTTAGCTATAAGAAAGTAAAATTATTTTACGCATAAGTCACAAAGTGAATAGACAAAAAATGTATTATTAAAACTAAAAGTAAAGCATTTCACATCATATATTCAACACCACATGTATGAAAAAAAAAATTAAATCATTACCTGAGTAATGTGAAGTACTTTGTCTGCAACTCCTTATGCTAGAGCTTTTTGATAAACGACATTCTTGTTTTTTCCTTCTAGTGCAAAGATGAACAGATTTTTGGCAGTTCCGACTCTTGAACAGCTCACATAAAGTTGACCATAAGAAAAGCATGAAGATCGCAAATTGATTCCTGTACTTTCAAGATCTATCCCTGAGCCTTGTTAATGGACATTGCAAATGCCAGTCAAACTGGAAACTGGAGGCGTTCAAAATCAAAAGGCAAATCAGATAAAATGAGTGGAATTGTTGGAATGAAAATTTCCTCTCCTTAGGCACAGCTTGTCAAAAATTGATTTTTCAGTTACATGTTGAAACAGGTTCTTAATCAAGTCTTGTTCTATTCTATTACACAGCTTTGGTGGATCTAAATGTCTCAACAGCAGAATAGGTTCTCCAGATTTGGAAAGAGGTTATGTGGAGGAAGTCCTTGTAGTTCTAAGGAGTTGAGGAACTTGGTTGAATAGAATAATGCTTGAGCAGGGTTACTGTATCCTCTGACTTGTAAGTCTTGCACACAGCTGGAAAGAAATTTAGAATTTGAAGATTGATCGTGTTGACGCCATCATTTTTCAGAGCTAGAATAGCCCTTTCACACAGCAAACAAGACTTTCTGAAGTTGCATTGAATGTTTCGAAAAGTCTTTGATTTTAGCTCCTTAATAAAGTTGGTTGGAAACATAATCTGTCAAGTAGTTAAGTTTACTAGTGCCTTGCCATCTCAATCGTCAGCAGCTGGCCTGAGAACAGTCCAGCTGTCATGTGAGCCCTCATGTTTGTGTTCAGAGACATTTTTGTTACTTGTCTCCAAAGGTACGATGCGAGGCGTTGAGTTCATCTGTAGGGGTTGGTCTTGGGATAACTGGTAATGTTTGATGAAACTCACCTGGCTAAACAACTACACTTGACAAGATAGAAGTGTTTCCACACATGCCTTGCAACAGTTTCTACACTGCTTCCCGAGCTCTCTTGTCTGACATGGTGTATTCATTCTAAATGATGAAAGTGGACTTTCGAAGAAGTTTGCCCTGATTTGATCTCTTGGAAATGGTACACACTGAACTGTCACTATGAGATGAGACAGGATAAGAGGAAGAACGAATGTCGAATGCATTGTCTTACCATCAGTTAAAAGTGTAGCTGCAATTTCAGAAAATTCCAATGCAAGTACAATCTTTTATTGCTAAAATTTTGGCAGGAGCAATTTGATTAAAAATATGTTTCCTGTTCCACCTGAGGTATGTGGGAAGACCATTCCACTTTTTTTGGTTGCAGTGAAACGTAAAATTTGGCTGTAAGCATCTCTTTGGTCTATAAGGAGTAAAGTTGATAGCTCACCTCCTCCTTCGGCTACCACGTCCTCCAGTCTGTACGGATCACACCAACTGAAGATTGATACATACAAACAATACACATCCAGCACCTTCCTGGACGAAATGATCCCAGGAAATCCAAGATTTCTTAAAACATCCATTCACGTCTTCATTAAAAGAAATAAATGAATGTTTTAAGAAATGTTGGATGTCCTGGGATCATTTAATCCGGAAAGGCGCTGGATGTCTATTGTTTGTATGTCTTTTTTGTCTGACAGCAACCGTGGCTTGTTGTGAGAGACAAATGCTGGGAGTTGATCAATGTTGTTGTTTGTTTCTATGAAAATCTCCCTGAACATTCGGTCAATTTTCTGATTTCATGTTGGAGTAGGCAAGCCAAGCTGCTGTAATGCTTTTCCAGACATTGCCATGGTCTGGTCTTTGTAGCAGAATTAAGGCTTTGTTGAAAATGTTTTCAGTGAAGTTGATAAATTGATGAGGATTTTCCTATTTAAACTGCATGAGGATGTCTTCACCAGGGGCAGATTATAATGAGGGCAATTTGGGCTATCGCTTGGGGCCCAAGGCTCCAGCGGGGCCCATGGCCAGATTGGCATCATTAGAATCTTGAGTGTAGCAACACATGCTCACTTTGGTCCCATTCCCCCAGTGAAGATTTTTAGGCAGGGAGTATTCCTAGAACTACTACTGCCGGCAACTCAGAGCAGCAGCGCAGCTAAGGGGAACTCTTGTGTCCTATGCAATGATGTCATCAGCCAGCGTCTGCATCTACACATCGGCATCAAGAGGATGTGGAGACAGGCAGATTGGAGCAGAGCAACAAAAGGATAGGAGTGAGGTGAGTATGAGCTTTTATTTTTCTTAAATGTGTGTGATCATGGTGTATACTGGGGCTTTGTGTGGCACAGGATGCAAGTGTAATAGGGGGGCTATGTGTGAGCTCCTGGTATAATACAGGGGACTATGTGTGAGTTTATGAAGTAATACAGGGGGCTATGTGTGTACTTCTGCTTTAATACAAGGGTTATATGTAGGCACCTGGTCTTATACAGGGGCCTATCAATGGGCTCTTGCTATAATATGGAGAGGCTATAAGTTGGCTCCAATTGTAATAAAGAGGCTATATGTGGGCTCCTATTTTAATACAGCGGGCTATATGTGAGCTTCCACTGTAATACAATGGCTATGTGTAGCCTCCTGGTGAAATACAGGGTGGTATGTATGGCTACCTACTGTAATACTGGGGCTGTGTGTTGCCTCCTACTGTAACACAGGGGGCTGTATGTCACCTCCTGCTGTATACCGGAGGTTATTTGTGGTCTTCTGCTGTATTCTGGGAGTTGTGTGCTGCCTCCTGCTGTATATTGGGGGCTCTGTGTGGCCTCCTTCTGTAATACTAGTGACTGTGTACAGCCTCCTGCTGTATACTGGGGGCTGTGTACAGCCTCTTGATGTAGACATGCCACATAATACTTTGGGTCCTAGTCCTCACCTAGATTAGTTTTGTGCTTTGTCAAAATCTCCTGGGAATTTTAAATGTTCCAGGTTGTTAGAAGCCTAGTAAAGAAGTGTCTTAGTCGCTTTGGGGTATGTGTGGCTGCTGCTTCACTGAGAGTCATGTCCCAGGTGTGACGTGAGTCACTACTGTAATAACTACAGACACAGAAAGTGTAGACTAATGACAAAAAGTCAGAGGTGACAAGTCAAGTCACAATTTACTGAGATAACAGCAAAGAGTGTTCAAATAATCCAGGGTTAGTTCCAGAAAGTTGTCACAATACAAAAGGATTAGCAAGAGACATAGTTCAAAACACAAGCCTTAAGGTCCAGTCACACATAACGACGCATCACGATCCCGATAACGATTAGGATGTGTAGGGATCGCTGGTGCGTCGTTTTCACATCGCTGGTAAGATGTCAAACAGGTATCTCACCAGCGATGTGAAAAACTACGCACTAGCAATCCAGAATTATACCGAGGTTGTTGGGAATTGTCACTCCATAGCGTAGCATTGAGATCGTTGCTCATTATCTCTGTCAAACACAACGATGTAGCGCTCCCAGCGGGAGTGCAATGACGCAGAAATGACCCAGAGCAGTGTGTAACAATCAAAGATCTCACAGCAGGGGCCAGATCATTGGTGCATGTCGCACAGAACGACATCGCTAATTGGATTGCTGTTGCGTCACGAAATCTGTGACGTTACAACGATCTCGTTAGCGATCTTGTTGTGTGAGACAGGGCCTAAAGTCAGCTAAACCAGAAGGACCATGCATTATTCAAGGAGAAAGCAAAAGCATAATCCGGTCACAGATAAGGGGTCAAAAAATCAGGCAAACATAAACAAGTTCAGACCGGGTCAGGAAATAATATTAATATAATAATATTTACCGAAATAATATTAATATAATAATATTTAGTCATTTATATAGTGCTATTAGCAAAACAGGAAACAGAAGAACCAGGGTCTACACAGCAAATGCAAGTGTATAATTGACACCAGACAGAGAAACCTGTAAACTTAAATAGCAGACTAATCAGGGGTGTTGCTAGGGTCAGAAAAGATCTGGGGCCCCAGCCTCAAGACATATGTTTTGCAGGCAACCTTCTCCGCCAAATTAAAAATGCAACACCTCAACATAATTCTCTGAGGGCAGATAATGTAATAGAGGTCACCTGCAGCCCTATGTAACACCACAGATAACACAGTGATAACTCTCTGAATACAGATAATGTAGTAGATGTCACCTACAGTCCAACACAGATGTAACACCACAGATAACACAGTGATATCTCTGAGTACAGATAATGTAGTACTGTAGATGTCACCTGCAGTCCTATTTAACACCACAGAAAACACAATGATCACTATGTGAGAACAGATAATGTAGTAGAAGTCATCTGCGGTCCTATCTAACACCACAGAAAACAGTGCTCTCTCTCTCTGAGCACAGAGAATGTAGTAGATGTTACATTCAGTACTATGTACCCCACAGAAAACACAGTTGTGGCACCCCATGGGTTAATGTGCCACAATAACACCACATGGGTTCTCTCCCCACTACACACTGACAAACACTAGCACCTCTGGGCCAGGAGGGGGAGCACCCTCTGCTCCCTTAAATACTCCTGCTCATGAGGGAGAGCTCAGTTCAGCTCGGAGCAGGGCTGTGAAGAGCACAAGTTAGTGCAAAAGTTAGTGCAGGCCCAGCAAGGGTCAGAGGAACAGGAGAACTACAGACAGAGGAACATGTCTAGGAGCTGGAGTGACACTTTCACTTGGCCCAGAAGAGCGCACGGAAAGGACACCGAATCCGGTACTGTGTCTGGCACCCACAGCACAGTGAATCCAGGAACAGTGGGATCTCTAGATGCCCCTAGTACCAGTGCAAAGCAACACGGAGGGGTCAGCACAGCACAGAGGACTCAAGTTGCCTAGCCAAGTGGTACCAGCAGAACACAGAGAAAGAGTGAGAAGTCCCAGCAGCTTAGCTAGACGCAGCAGCTCAGGACACACACACAGCGCAACACGAGGAAGCTAATGACCCAGACAGGGTGGGGAGAGAGCTTAGCCCCATTACAGACTCCGTGGACTATAACCTGCAACAACATCTGCAGTAAAGCTTTGGAGAACAGCAAAACTGTGAGTCTGTGTATTGATTGCAACCTTTGCCCTACATTCAGTAACAGAGAGCTCCCACCTATAGAGCTACAAGCCTGTCAGCTCTGCACACGGAATAGAAGAAGCTGCAGCATCAGGAGAAGAAGAGAATTGCACCTTTGACTACTAAACGTGAGTGTGTGTCCTTTAACCCCGTCTTCACCATTCATATCCATTATAGACTATACCATCACTGCCCCGGGAAATTCAGTTCTACCCACTGGAACTATTACACCTAAGCTGCCATTCCATCATCCCGGGAGGTTCTGCAGCAGCGGCGACCCCATCACTGGCCGCATATGGTGGGTGGCGTCACGACTGACAATCCCCTGTAAATACACCCCTTTTATTTGCCAGGGCCCGGGAAACGGACCGGACCAGGACCACCCGTGACTTCCCCCGTAGCAGGCACGGTCTGGTACCGAGTACCCTCGTCCCAGGGGGCTCGACAAACCTGGCGTCACGAACAGGATCTACCGTGTCCGTTAAAACAGGCAGCGTGTCCCGTGATTGATGTGAAAACTGATTTTGAACTGCGCCATCTGAACTGTATATTTGAGAATCCGCCATTTTGGAGCGCGCGACGCGCGGGAAAGAGAGGGGGCGGTACCCTGCAGTGGCGCAAATTCAGCCTCCTCCCTTTGTGCTGACGACATCCGGCGGGGAAGAAGATCCCTGCTGCACCCCGGAACCTTCCATAGACATCCGTACGGAAGCGGAAGATGGAGGGCGGATATTAACTAAGGGGGCCCAAGATGTCGCAGCCCGGTACACAAGGCGGCGACGGAGCAGCCGGTGGAGCTGCAGCGCCGGACCCAGCGATAGTACCCGGCGGTGCAGCGGCGCAAGGAACAGCACCCATCATGCCATTCCTGATGTCGTATACTCCAGGGGCAATGTGGCTGCCCCAATACTCCGGTGAGCCTAATACATTAAACTGACTTTATGCAAAAGATAAAGGAATATTATGTGATGTACCCCCTCACTGAAGCCCAGCATGTAGGAATGATGGGCAATGCATGGCGGGAGGTTGCGTCCTGGCTGGACACAGATAAGGACACTGTAGAGCATCTAGTAGCCAGACTGAAAGCAACGTTTGAATCTGCTGTTGATACCCGGGCTAAGATGAGGTTCTTTGCATGCTACCAGAAACCTAAACAGAGTGTCAGAGACTTTGCCTTGAACCTGCAGGAAGCACTCAAAGCCCTTAAGCTGGCAGAACCTGCTTTAGCCCAGGGAGCTGATAAAATGCTATTTGATCAATTTATAGAGGGCCTCCATTCCCCTTCCCACCGAGGACAGTTGAGCATGATACTGCTGCAGAACCCTGACATGACATTTACTGAACTGAAAGATAGAGCTATTCATCTGCAGCAGCTAGAAGAGCCACGGGAGCTACCAACTGTCCCGGACACTGCAGCAGCACCTCAGCAGCCGGCAGCGCCAGCGACATCTGCTATGTCAGCAACTGCTGCTGAAACTGGAGAACTGATTTCTAATGCAGCCCTCAACCAAAAGCTAGATGCTCTGACAGACACCGTGATCTCCATGGCCAAGGTCATCAAGGAACTGCGAAAGTCAAAGCCTGCACCCAAGACCCAGTCGGCGGCCAGCAGACAGGATGTCCCGTGGATGAGGCCCAGGAGATACCCAGCAGCAAGAGGACGACCCAGCGATCGCTACCAACCGGATGGACAGCCCATTTGCCGCCGTTGCCAGAAACCAGGCCATCTTGCTCGTGAGTGTCGTTTAAACGACGATACCCTGGACAGGCGGGCCGCTCCCCAGGAATGAACACTCAAGTCCCCTCAGCCTGGTATGACAAATTCGTGGGAGGAAAGCCGGTGATCCCTATTGTGTTGGATGGCATTACCTTCAGTGCCTTGCTGGATACCGGATCCCAGATAACATCAATCCCACATGTTCTTTATAAAAGGTACTGGGCTGATTCAGACATTACTAATGCGCCAGATGACTTTAACTTTGAGGTATGGGCTAGTAATGGACAGTTAGTACCAAAGGTCGGGTTTAGAGAGATGAATATTCAGGTTGGGAAGGTAGAATTGCAGAACCAGGGTGTTATAATCATAGATGTTAACCGGCGAGAACGTGAACCCGTGATGCTGATAGGAATGAATGTAATTGAGAAATGTTTCTCCGAAGTGTTAAGTGTTTTGCAGCAAATCGCCGAGACTGCCGGAACCAGGCAACAGAGGCTTCTGCACAAAGAGATCAAAGCCTTGATGTTGAAGCAACAGGTAGAAATCTCCGGAGGTGAGATCGGCAGTGTACGAGTAAGTGATCCAATACCCATTGTAATTCCTCCCAAAACTGAAATGTTGGTGTGGTGCAGAGCCGCAATAGGCATTAAAGGGCAAGACTATCAGGCCCTGGTAGAACCCGTGTACTCAGACAGTAGACCGACCATACTCACTGCTAGAGGAGTAGTTGACGTACACAGGGGAAGAGTTCCATTACGCCTATTGAACTGCGGAGAAGAAGAGGTCACATTACCTAAGTATGCTACCATGGCTAAGTTGTACACGGTTGATAACAATAACATCACAGCCGCCGAGCCCTTGAACCCATCATGTCAGGCGAATGACAATGGCTCAGTGGAGAAGCTGGAGGATTGGTGCCAAAAGCTGCATGTAGGTACCAGTTCTACACCTCCCCGTCACAAGCATGGAGTATACCGGGTAGTGAAAGAATATGAGCAAATATTCAGTAAACACTGAGCACACTATACCCACAGGTAACCATCAACCTATAAAAGAGAGGTATAGACCCTTACCACCAGCTCACTACCAAACCACCAAAGACATGCTCAGAGAAATGAAATCTGCAGGGGTAATAAGAGACAGTTGTAGCCCCTGGGCAGCACCTCTAGTGTTAGTTAAAAAGAAGGATGGGACCATGAGAATGTGCGTAGATTACCGGCAGATTAATCGCATCACACATAAGAACGCATACCCATTACCTAGGATTGAGGAGTCATTAGCTGCATTAAAATCTGCTAACTACTTTTCCACCCTTGATCTGACTAGTGGGTACTGGCAGGTTCCTGTGGCTGAGGCCGACAAGGAGAAGACAGCGTTTACTTCGCCGATGGGCCTCTGTGAGTTCAATTGTATGCCGTTCGGACTCTGCAACGCACCCGGGACCTTCCAACGTCTGATGGAAAGCTGTTTAGGACACAAGAACTTCGAAACTGTCCTCCTGTACCTAGATGACGTTATAGTCTATTCCAAAACGTATGAGCAACATCTGCAAGACCTGGCAGAAGTGTTCGAAGCCCTATAGAAATATGGCATGAAGATCAAGCCATCCAAGTGTCACCTTCTCAAACCAAAGGTACAGTACCTGGGACATGTCGTGAGTTCAGAGGGAGTAGCACCGGATCCTGATAAAGTCACAGTGATAAGGGATTGGCCAAGACCTACGAACGTGAAAGGAGTGAGGCAATTCCTGGGCCTGGTATTATAGAAGATTTATCAGCGCATTCACGAAGCTAGCAACTCCTCTGCAAGACGTTCTGGTAGGACGATCAAAGAAGTCTTCATCCTGTAATTTCCTGACACGGTGGGATGAGGAAAGAGAAGATTCCTTCAACAAGCTGAAAAGTGCATTGACGGGAGAAGAGATCCTGGCATATCCTGATTACCATCAACCCTTCATTCTATATACAGATACCAGCAACGTGGGACTGGGAGCAGTGTTATCACAGAAGCAAGGAGGCAAAGAGGGAGAGATTGCCTTTGCAAGCAGGAAGCTCCGGCCTACAGAAAGAAATCCCGAGAACTACAGCTCCTTCAAGTTAGAGCTACTGGCAGTAGTTTGGGCTGTGACTGAACCTTTTAAACATTACTTGGCAGGTGCAGAATTCACCATCTACACGGATAACAACCCGTTGACTCACCTGGATACAGCAAAACTAGGAGCTCTGGAGCAGCGATGGATAGCCCGGCTATCTAATTACAACTTTGTCATCAAATACAGGGCAGGTCGCAAGAACGGGAACGCAGATGCCTTGTCACGGATGCCGCACCTGAAAGACGTGGAAGAGGAACCGGAAGAGTTGGAAGAGATTGAACTACCGGCCTTTCATTGTTCAAAGGTACAAGATTATCAACCCGGCGCCTACCAAATAAAGCAGGAAGTAAATCTTAACCCATTGAGACACTACGGATGGGCCGAAGCCCAAGATAATGATCCAGCTGTGAAGCTAGTGAAAGAACTGCTTACGCAACAACGCGCACACCCTGATCAGAATGCCCCAGCTGAAGCTATACAGCTATGGAAAGCAATTCTAAAATGCATGAACTGGTCTGGCAGATAATTGTGCCCAAGCGAGGCACTCAGATGGTCTTAGAAGCTTATCATGACGGCGCAGGTCATTTCGGATGGAAGAAGTTAGAAGCAATCCTGAGAGAAAGATTCTATTGGGTTGGCATGAGAAGATCCATTGAACGTTGGTGTAGAGTATGTGCCGCATGCAACCTCAGAAGGAAAGATCCACAGAAAGCTCCGCTTCAACCAATAGTAACCAAGCAGCCACTCGAGCTAGTCGCATTAGATCACGTCAAGTTGTCACCAAGCCGGTCAGGCTATGCCTATGCCTTAACCATCGTGAACCATTACTCACGCTTCTTAATGGTGGTACCAGTTAAAGATCTAACAGCAAAGACGGCAGCAAAAGCATTCCAGACGCATTTCTGTAGACCGCATGGTTACCCAGAACAAGTCCTTGCAGACCAAGGTCCAGCTTTTGAATCAGAACTATTCAAGGAATTCTGCAATATGTACGGTTGTAAGAAGATTCGCACAACAACGTATCATCCCCAAACAAATGCTTTATGCGAGAAGATGAATCATATTGTAATTGAACTGTTAAAGACCTTACCAGAGTCAGAAAGAAACCAGTGGCCAGATAAATTACCTGACTTGGTAGACTTATACAACCATGTTCCCGTGAGTTCTACAAACTGCACTCCAGCCTACCTTATGCGTGCAAGACCTGGTAAATTACCAATTGATCTAGAAATGGGAATTGTAAAACCAGATACAGAAGTAGAAGAAACAGATTGGGATACCAAACGTCAGAAACAGTATCATCAAGTACAAGAATGTGTAGAGAGAAACCTACAGCAAGCAAGAGCAAGACAAGAGAAGACTTTTAACAAACATGCTCAAGCAATGCCACTACAGGATGGTGATCAAGCCTCAAAAGAAAGAGACGCTCAACCAAACTGGATAATAACAAACAAACTGTGCTATCTCTCCAAGAACAGATAATGTAGTAGATTTCACCTGCAGTCCTATGAAGCACCACAGAAAACACAGTGATCACTCTGAATACAGATAATGTAGTAGATGTCACCTGCAGTCCTTTGTAACACCACAGAAAATGTGTCTATGTATATGAAACTTGCAGTCCTATGTAACAACGCAGCTAAAGCTACTTTGACACTACTGATATTCTGCAATCTCATAGAAATAGTTTTTAAAACCAAAACAGGAATCAAAATGGATCATGTTTTTACTCTTTGATTTATATTCGTGTCTGCTAGCACCCTTTTGCAACAGATTTGCATTCCTGTAAAATGTTATTCTTTATGCAGGGCGGGCTCTGATGCTTGCGTCACATGCATGCGTCATTACAGTAGCTGGGCTCCTCTCCAACCAAGTCCTCGGTGTGCACCTGTGTAAATTGACACACTTAGGTGCAGACGCCGAAGAGGAGGGGAGACCCACAGAAGAGGAGGTGGAACACACAGGCAGGAGGCGGGGAGGACCGTGCCAGCTGCGAGGACAGCATAATCGGATAAGTCCCATTAGACCCCTTAACTCTCAACTTTCCAGAGTGATTTTTTTGGGTTACAGGCAGTGTAGAGACATGGTACATACCTTCCCTGAATGCAACATACACGGGGTGACAGGTTATCTTTAATATGTGCATATGCACTTTTTGTACTGGATGCTAACCACAAGCAGCGCTGGCGTCTTGGCTTTTTTATTTGTTATTGCTTTGTGGATGACCCTTTTTTTCCATGCGCGCTAGGTTTTGTATGCCATTCTATCTGTCTTTATTGTGATTGATCTAGGCCGCTGTACACACATACAGCAGTCCCACCCTCCCCATAGGCTCTACTTGATTGTTGCACATGTGTCTGAGCCTGTTCCACCCTCATCCATGGTTGCTGGTCTGGCAGAAAGGGGGTCAGATCTGATAATGTCTGGATGTCATGTCCGGACCTGGTCGGCCTTTATCTGCGCCTGTCCTTCTGGCGCCGTGGGAGTGGTTCAGAAATGCTTCAGGTATGTGTTGCATTAAATGTGGTCTTGCTTTTAATGTATTTAGGAGGCAGTAATGCCATAGCGTACATAAAAAACAGAGTAGGACTGCTTCATTTGAGAATGCCATGAAGTGGCGGGGTGGCTCAAAGATTTGATCAATTGTTTGCAAAATGTCACAGTTATACAGTGCAGATAGAAATTAATACGTGCATATGCACTTTTTGTACTGCATGCTAACCACAGGCAGCGCTGGCTTCTTGGCTTTTTTTTATATGTAATATGTACACTCCTGGCCACAGCATACACCCAGGTGCACACTCATACATGCATCACACACCAGAAACACACACCAGAAACACACATCATCATACAAATATCACATACCACAAACACACACCATCACACACCACACACATACCATAATACACACATCACAGACACCACAAATGCACCATCATACATAATGTACATCACACACATAATCACACCATACATTCATCACACACACAACACAAACACACACCATCACATATACATCACACACCATCATACAACACAAACACACCACCATACAGCTATTACACACCACAAACACACATCATACACATACACACCACAAACACACGCCATCACACACATCACAAACACACATCATACATACATCACACACCACAAACACAAACCGTCACACACCATAAACACACACCATCACACATACACCATCAAACATCATACATACCTTTACACACACACTCATACATACATCACACACACCACATTCACAAACCATCACACACACCATCATACATACATCACAAACACCATCAACACACCATCACACACCACAAACATACATCATCACATACCATCATACATACATTATACACCACAAACAAACCATAACACACCACCTACACAAACACACACCATCACACATGCCAGAAACACACACCATAACACACATCATAAACAAATAAACACACCATAGCACACACCACAAACACAAACCACAAACACACCCCCTCATACATCACAAACACACCATTACACACCATCACACACACCTCAAGCATACCATCACACACCACATACACAACATCACAAACACACCATCACACAAAGCACAAACACACATCATGACACATCATAAAAACACACCATTATACATATATCACACACACACACCAACATACATACAGTACAGACCAAAAGTTTGGACACACCTCATTCAAAGGGTTTTCTTTATTTTCATGACTATGAAAAATTGTAGATTCACACTGAAGGCATCAAAACTATAAATTAACACATGTGGAATTATATACTTATCAAAAAAGTGTGAAACAACTGAAAATATGTCTTGTATTCTAGGTTCTTCAAAGTAGCCACTTTAGCTTTGATGACTGTTTTGCACACTCTTGGCATTCTCTTGATGAGCTTCAAGAGGTAGTCACCGGAAATGGTCTTCCAACAGTCTTGAAGGAGTTCCCAGAGATGCTTAGCACTTGTTGGCCCTTTTGCCTTCACTCTGCGGTCCAGCTCACCCTAAACTATCTCGATTGGGTTCAGGTCTGGTGACTGTGGAGGCCAGGTCATATGGCATAGCACCCCATCTCCTTCAAATAGCCCTTACACAGCCTGGAGGTGTGTTTGGGGTCATTGTCATGTTCAAAAATAAATGATGGTCCAACTAAACGCAAACCGGATGGAATAGCATGCCGCTGCAAGATGCTGTGGTAGCCATGCTGGTTCAGTATGCCTCCAATTTTGAATAAATCCCCAACAGTGTCACCAGCAAAGCACCCTCACACGATCATATCTCCTCCTCCATGCTTCATGGTGGAAACCAGGCATGTAGAGTCCAAACAGGTCTCTTCTGCTTGTTGCCTGCCCTTAGCAGTGTTTTCTTAGCAGCTATTTTACCATGAAGGCCTGCTGCACAAAGTCTCCTCTTAACACTTCTTGTAGAGATGTGTCTGCTGCTAGAACTCTGTGTGGCATTGACCTGGTCTATAATCTGAGCTGCTGTTAACCTGCGATTTCTGAGGCTGGTGACTCGGATGAACTTATCCTCCGCTGCAGAGGTGACTCTTGTTCTTCCTTTCCTGGGGCTGTTCTCATGTGAGCCATTTTCTTTGTAGCGATTGATGGTTTTTGCAACTGCACTTGAGGACAGTTTAAAAGTTTTACCAATTTTTCAGACTGACTGACCTTCATTTCTTAAAGTAATGATGGCCACTTGTTTTTCTTTGCTTTGCTGCTTTTTTCTTGCCATAATACAAATTCTAACAGTCTATTCAGTAGGACTATCAGCTGTGTATCCACCAGACATCTGCACAACACAACTGATGGTCCCAACCCCATTTATAAGGCAAGAAATCCCACTTCTTAAACCTGACAGGGCACAACTGTATAGTGAAAACCATTTCCGGTGACTACCTCTTGAAGCTCATCAAGAGAATGCTAAGAATGTGCAAAGCAGTAATCAAAGCAAAAGGTGGCTAATTTGAAGAACCTAGAATATAAGACATATTTTCAGCTGTTTCACACTTTTTTTGTTAAGTATATAATTCCACATGTGTTAATTCATAGTTTTGATGCCTTCAGTGTGAATCTACAATTTTCATAGTCATGAAAATAAACAAAACTCTTTGAATGAGAAAGTGTGTCCAAACTTTTGGTCTGTACTGTACATCACACACATGACAAATACACTCGATCATACATACATCACACACCACAAATGCACCAGCACACACCATCGTACATACATCTTTACTCATAATTGATTGGTTTTGGAGAGTTTCTATACCTAAATAATTAACTTGCACAATTAAACTGCTGTTCTCAAAGATGCTTTTATTACTCCATCAAAAGGTTAAAAAACGCAGATACAATGTGCTTAAAGACATGATAAAAATTCTTATTTATACAAGGATCTGGATAGGAGGACACTTAGGGGTTAAAGCCTTTTTCCTCACACATCAGAACACACACATGGCAGCCATTTCCAAAAAGCTATGTGGCAACAAAGACACATAGGATAAGGTTTGAGAGCACTAGATAGTCATTATACCATAGATTCAGATCCTGGTCTCTTCCCAAAATAACAGCATACTTCACTAAATGCAAACTCAAAAACCTCCCCTACTTTTTTTTTTATCTCCACATAGCAATCCAAATTCTGCTTACCCATGTAAAGTGCTGGTGTGCTCAGATGACTTATAGGGGTCGCCCCAACGCGTTTGCCTGAATGCTTCCTCAGGGGGCATGTTTTCCCATGGGTGATAAGTCCAAAAACGCATATGCGTTAACACATACTGCTTACTGCTGATGTTATGAGTGATAGTTATCCCCCTTCCCTCCTTCTTTCCCCCTGCTGTCCGTGGTTGTGTCTAAAGGGCTAATCTGGATGCCGTGGTTGGAGGGGGAAAGGTACCATCACACGTGGCAATATGGCTTCCATATCGCCGAAAATTTGTGTATTTCGGCGATGCGGAAACCACATCGCCTGTGCGTAGTGGCGTGTGACAGGGAGATTTTACGGCGTGAACTCACCGGTGGTGCGTCGGCTGATCGCCCTGCTCTGCTGAGAAATCAGGCGATTTCCACCAGGTGACTTCTGCGCATCTTGGAGTGTGACTGGGCAATAGCAATGTAGAAAGCGAGCTCAGACCATCTGGAAGCAATTCCAAAGGCGTGCCTGAGCGTTCTGTTTGGCGCGCCCCATCTGCCGCGATTGGTGGTCACTCCTGCGTTCCCATTGGCTGGCCATGGCTAAAGCGCCTTGTTTTAATCGTGATATAGTATAAAGGACACATGCGTCATGTAGTGGGCAGATCTCCTGACAAGGCTGACCAATGGTGACGCAGTTGTGTTGGCCAATCGGAGTGGTAGGGGCGAGGTGTACAACACTCTGCCACGCCGGTCTCCTCGGCGTGCTTACACTCTACGCCCACATCGCTGATGCGGTGGTGGCATGTGACACGCAGATTTGGCGGCAATGTGGTTTTTGTGAAATTGCTTCCGGTCTGCGGCAGGGGATTTCCGGAACACAGGATCGCCGAACATCGCACGCAAGATGTTTATGTGTGACAGGGCGACGGCGATGTGTAAAAAAGTGCCCGGAACGTGCACACTCACGTAAAATTGCCAGCCACATGGTGGCAATATTGCTACGTGTGATGGTACCTTTAGGGGGATGGCTATTGGATAAGATCATGCCGAGCTTGTCTATATTTCCTGCCTCTCCTTTTCCACCCCCTTCATCTCCTGTTTTTGTGGTGTCTGTGCTTAGATAATATCATCACTCACTGTATTTCCCCCTCTTCACCAGCACCACTGACAGAGTTGCCATCCCTCCCTGTGATGGTTAAAACTGTTACATTGATGTTTCTTATACAATTTCTTGTTTCAGTGGAGAGAAATCACAAGTCACGGCTGTCAGTGTTGAGAGATTTACAGATGTGGATTTGGTACCAACAAGGTACTTGTCCTCCGGGTGGCTGGAGGTGCATACCTTATTGGCCAAATGATCTAGAACAGGGGTCCCCAACCTTTTTTGCTATGGAGACCAGCATCAAGCAAGATAATTTCTCCGAGGCCCGGCGGGGGGTGTTATAGGTGGCGGGGCTTTGATCATATGGGGCGGGGCCATGTAGAAGGGATGGGGTTTAGTATCCTGTTTCCCCGAAAGATGCATTACATCTTATTTATGGGGAATGTCTTATTTCTCTATCCCCTTGTAGCCCCCAGCCTTTTTTTGCAGTCCCCGGCCTCCTTCTGCAGCCCCAGCCTCCTTTTCCAGCCCCCAGTCTCCTCTTTTAGACCTCAGCCTCCTTCTCCAGACCCCAGCCTCCTCTTTCAGCCACAACCTGCTTTTCCAGCCTGCAGCCTCCTCTTTAACCCCCCAGCCTCCTCTTCCAGCCATAACCTACTTTTCCATTCCCCACCCTCCTCTTTCAGCCTCCTGTTTAACCCCTCAGCCTCCTCTTTCAGCCTCCAGCCTCCTATTTAACCCCCCAGCCTCCTATTTTAGCCTCCAGCCTCCTCTTTAACCGCTCAGCCTCCTCTTTAACCCCCAGCCTCCTCTTTCAGCCTCCAGCCTCTTCTTTAACCCCCCAGCCTCCTCTTTTAGCCTCAAGCCTCCTCTTTAACCGCCCAGCCTCCTCTTCCAGCCATAAACTGCTTTACCATCCCCCAGCCTCCTCTTTCAGCCTCCTCTTTCAGCCTCCAGCCTCCTCTTTAACCCCCCAGCCTCCTCTTCCAGCCATAACCTGCTTTTCCATCCCCAGCCTCCTTTTAGCCTCCAGCCTCCTCTTTCAGCCTCCAGCATCCTTTTTAACCCCCCAGTCTCCTCTACCAGCCATAACCTGCTTTTCCATCCCCCAGCCTCCTTTTTCAGCCTCCTCTTTAACCCCCCAGCCCCCTCTTCCAGCCATAACCTGCTTTTCCATCCCCCAACCTCCTCTTTCAGCCTCCAGCCTCCTCTTTAACCCCCCAGCCTCCTCTTCCAGCCATAACCTGCTTTTCCATCCCCCAGCCTCCTTTCAGCCTCCAGCCTCCTCTTTCAGCCTCCAGCATCCTTTTTAAACCCCCCAGTCTCCTCTACCAGCCATAACCTGCTTTTCCATCCCCCAGCCTCCTTTTTCAGCCTCCTCTTTAACCCCCCAGCCCCCTCTTCCAGCCATAACCTGCTTTTCCATCCCCCAACCTCCTCTTTCAGCCTCCAGCCTCCTCTTTAACCCCCAGCCTCCTCTACCAGCCATAACCTGCTTTTCCATCCCCCAGCCTCCTTTTTCAGCCTCCTCTTTAACCCCCCAGCCCCCTCTTCCAGCCATAACCTGCTTTTCCATCCCCCAACCTCCTCTTTCAGCCTCCAGCCTCCTCTTTAACCCCACAGCCTCCTCTTCCATCCATAACCTGCTTTTCCATCCCCCAGCCTCCTTTCAGCCTCCAGCCTCCTCTTTCAGCCTCCAGCCTCCTCTTTAACCCCCAGCCTCCTCTTCCAGCCATAACCTGCTTTTCCATCCCCCAACCACCTCTTTCAGCCTCCAGCCTCCTCTTTCAGCCACAACCTCCTTATTCAGCCCCCATCATCTCTAACACACACACACTTCGGTCACCGCCCCCCACAGCACCTGCTGCATTACGTCCTCTCTCTTCTTTTCCTCAGCTACGTGAATAGAACTACATGAGAAGCTATTAGCCAATCACAGTGCAAAAGTCACTAGCCAATCAGGGCCTGGCTGTTGCACCGTGATTGGCCGATGGCTTCTCATGTAGTTCTATTCACATAGCTGCATAGAGGGATCGTAATGCTGCAGGAGGCGGTGACATCACTCCGGGAGCCGCCGCAGATCACACAATGTGTAGTGCTGGTCTGCGGCGGTGCAGACCGGCAACCAGACCCCCGCGGCCCTGTCCCAGTAAACGGCCCGGTGGCTGGGGACCCCTGATCTAGAATATGGTGGTGAAAGAGTTAAAATATGAGAAAGAGTTGGTTAAAATATACAGAGAATAATAAAGCAGTGGCCGACCCCCTCCACAAAAGGATATAAGTGTTTGTCGTTATTTCAGGTTGGGTTTAAGGAGGGATGGATTATGGTTGCGAAAAGTTGTATCAGCAGTCTTTATAGCCAGGATCCTACCTTACCATACAAGAAGATTTTAATTGCACATAGAGGCATTTCAGGTTAGGGTCCCAATACATGAGATGCACCTTGTCACGGTTATCTGACTCATTTGCATTGGCAAATACATTTGCTAAGTGTCTCTCTTTATTCTAAGTGTTCCAGTGTGCAGCGGAATAACCTTTTATAGTTATGTGTTTTTGTTCTGCTATCACCTTTTTCACACAGACTAAATGTGCCGGTCAGTATTTTTGTAATTTGTAGAAACTTTTTTAATGATGTCTGGTGTATCCATGGATTTGATGGGTCACAAATTTAGGCAATAATATCAATTTTGCATAGCATTAAGACGCCTGCATGTATAAATAGACACATTTTGACAAAGTGCCAGGTATCTACTTTCAGAAAATATATAGATTTGGGGAGGTGGGCGAGTTTAATATCTTTTTTATTTTGCTATGTAGGTTTTATTTGTAAAAAGTCAAAACTCAAAACTAGCAGTGGTTCCCTTAGGTACAAAATATAAAAAAATTACTGACAGCGAAAGGGCTAAATTATGTGTAATCCATATGAAAATATGCACATTTAGGTACACTGTGTGCAGAATTATTAGGCAAGTTGTATTTTAGAGGATTATTTTTATTATTGATCAAGAACTATGTTCTCAATCAACCCAAAAAACTCATAAATATCAAAGCTTAATATTTTTGGAAGTTGGAGTGGTTTTTTTTTTACATTTTGCTATCTTAGGAGGATATCTGTTTGTGCAGGTAACTATTACTGTGCAGAATTATTAGGCAACTTTGTAAAAACCAAATATATTCCTATCTCACTTGTTTATTTTCACTAGGTAAACCAATATAACTGCACAAAATTTAGAAAAAAACATTTCTGAAATGCAAAAACAAAATCCCAAAAAATGAGTGACCAATATAGCCACCTTTCTTTCTTTATGATGACACTCAACAGCCTCCATCCATAGATTCTGTCAGTTGCTTGATCTGTTTACGGTCAACATTGCGTGCAGCAGCCACCACAGCCTCCCAGACACTGTTCCGAGAGGTGTACTGTTTTCCTCCCTGTAGATCTCACATTTTAGGAGGGACCACAGGTTCTCCATGGGATTCAGATCAGGTGAACAAGGGGGCCAATGTCATTATTTTTTCTTCTTTTAGACCTTTACTGGCCAGGCACGCTGTGGAGAGTAATTGGATGCATGTGATGGAGCATTGTCCTGTATGAAAATCATGTTTTTCTTGAACGATACAGACTTCTTCCTGTACCACTGCTTGAAGAAGTTGTCTTCCAGAAACTGGCAGTAGATCTGGGAGTTGAGCTTCACTCCATCCTCAACCCAAACAGGTCCCGCAAGTTCATCTTTGATGATGCCAGCCCTTACCAGTACCCCACCTTCACCTTGCTGGCGTCTGAGTCGGAGTGGAGATCTCTCTCTTCCCTTTACTGATCCATCCTCTGGCCCATCCATCTGGCCCATCAAGAGTCACTCTCATTTTATCAGTCCATAAAACCTTTGAAAAATGAGTCTTAAGGTACCTCTTGGGCCAGTCTTGAAGTTTTGTCTTATGTTTCTTGTTCAAAGGTGGTCTGTTTCAGCCTTCCTTACCTTGGCCATGTAACTGAGTATAGCACACCTTGTGCTTTTTGATACTCCAGTAACGTTGCAGCTCTGAAATATAGCAAAACTGGTGGCAAATGGCATCTTTGCAGCTTCATGCTTGATTTTCTTCAATTTATGGGCAGTTATGTTATGCCATTTGTGCCCAACACGCTTCTTGCGACCCTGATGGCTATTTGCCATGAAACGCTTGATTGTTTGGTGATCACGCTTCAAAAGTTTGGCAATTTCAAGACTGCTGCGTCCCTCTGCAAGACATTTCACAATTCTGGACTTTTCAAAGCCCGTCAAATCTCTCTTCTGACCCATTTTGCCTAAGCAAAGGCATTTGCTGAATAATTAAGCACACCTTATATAGGGTGTTGATGTCATTAGACCACACCCTCCTCATTACAGAGATGCACATCACCTGATTTACTTAATTGGTAGTTGGCTCTCAAGCCTATATACCTTGGAGTAGGACAATATGTATAAAAAGTATGAGATCAAAATACTAATTTGTCTAATAATTCTGCACACAGTGTATACGTGCATATCGTAAGCGGACACAGACTGAAGAGGATCCATGGGTTAGAATTGTATATTAGCCCTTTACAGTCCAAAAGATTGTCATAATGCACAATTCTACCTGCTTTTTGGGCTGAAGTGGACCCCCTTTGCCTGTTGGGACCCTGGGCAGATGAATATCCCTATTACCGTATATACTCGTGTATAAGCCGAGTTTTTCAGCCCAAAATTTGGGCTGAAAAGTCTCCCCCTCGGCTTATACACGGGTCTATACGGTAGGCTGCGTCGTGGGGGCTGTGGAGGCTGGAGGAGGCGGGGGGAGCTGCTATATGAGCGGCCCCGTCACGTGGGGCCGCTCATTAAATATGCACTGCTTCCCCCTGTCAATCAGCGGCAGGGGGAAGCAGTGCATATAAGCCCCCAAATGCTGGCACTCGCCCCCCCTTGTAAGGGCCCCCCCCCGCTGGTTATATTACCATCCCGGTCTTCTGATCAGCGCCGCTCCTCGGTGCTCCTCGGTGCTCCGTCCGTCCGGCCTGCCACATCCGGGATCTCCGGCCGTCGCAGGCATGTGACGTCATCGCACGATCCGGGGATCCCGGATGTAGCAGGACAGGAGCAGCGAGGACGGAGCGCCGAGGAGCAGCGCTGATCAGAAGACCGGGATGGTAAGAGAAGCGGGGGGGGCCCTTGCAAGGGGGGGCAAGTGCCAGCATTTGGGGGCTGCTGGGGACCCCCAGGGGGCTGCTGGGGACCCCCAGGGGGCTGCTGGGGACCCCCTGGGGGCTGCTGGGGACCCCCAGGGGGCTGCTATATGTACCCCTGGGGGCCTGCTGTATACCACTGGGGCTGCTGTATACTACCACTGGGGCTGCTGGGGCTGCTATATACTACCACTGGGGCTGCTGTATACTACCACTGGGGCTGCTATATACTACCACTGGGGCTGCTGTATACTACCACTGGGGCTGCTGTATACTACCACTGGGGCTGCTATATACTACCACTGGGGCTGCTGTATACTACCACTGGGGCTGCTGGGGCTGCTATATACTACCACTGGGGATGTTGTATACTACCACTGGGGCTGCTGGGGCTGCTATATACTACCACTGGGGCTTCTGTATACTACCACTGGGGCTGCTGTATACTACCACTGAGGCTGCTATATACTACCACTGGGGCTGCTGTATACTACCACTGGGGCTGCTGTATACTACCACTGGGGCTGCTGTATACTACCACTGGGGCTGCTATATACTACCACTGGGGCTGCTGTATACTACCACTGGGGCTGCTGTATACTACCACTGGGTTTGCTGTATACTACCACTGGGGCTGCTGTATACTACCACTGGGGCTGCTATATACTACCACTGGGGCTCCTGTATACTACCACTGGGGCTGCTATATACTACCACTGGGGCTGCTATATACTACCACTGGGGCTGCTGTATACTACCACTGGGGCTGCTATATACTACCACTGGGGCTGCTATATACTACCACTGGGGCTGCTGTATACTACCACTGGGGCTGCTATATACTACCACTGGGGCTGCTGTATACTACCACTGGGGAGGCCTGTATACCACTGGGGAGGCCTGTATACCACTGGGGGGGGCCTGTATACCACACTGCTGGGGGCTGTATACCTGTGCTGGGGTCCACCCTTGGCTTATACACGAGTCAATAGGTTTTGCCAGATTTTTGGGGCAAAAGTAGGGGGGTCGGCTTATACACGGGTCGGCTTATACACGAGTATATACAGTAACTAACATTCTATACGTAATGTAATGAATAAAATTAAACAGCAAACTTTAAATACACTCATGCATGAGAACTAGGTAAGACCTTGGCATTTCAGTTTGGTATTTGAAAAGATTCTTCCCCTTTTTCAGTTAGGCTAAAAAGATTTATTGCATTTAAATTAATCCAAAAGTAAGCTTTTCAGTGTTAGAAATTATCATAATTAAGATGGTGTTCAGTAGGTGGTTTATTAAATTAGATATAATTATATTTGGACACCAACAATTAAATATCATTACTTTCTGTGTCACTCTCACCATGTCATCTGGGACTGCTTAGATTATGAATGCACGAAGTAATATATCAAATACCACCAGCTGAGCTGATCCACATCAGAAACGTTTATCCAGCACAAATGAAAAAGCGTTCAAACAACTTCATTTGAGACGTAATGATGATGTGTTTTGTTTTTATTATTTTACTTTCTTTTCTTTTTATATCTGCAATCCAAACTAGAAAAGCAGTATCAGGGAGTGTATATACGTAATGCTATACTTTATTAGGTATACCAAAAGAATGATTGCTGGATCATCAGTTTTTTACCACTAAACATGAAACACAAATATAGATTAACAAATAACACTTTTCTACAGCCAAAATGGTGCAACTAAAAATGAGCATTAAGGGGAGAAAAAATATTGTACTGTCCCTGCCATCCTACATGATGAAACTCAGCTGGGCAATACAATTCTAGGATATTTAGATAATTTATCTGTTATATACTTACCTAGCAGCATATGTGATCAACTTCCGTCGGGATGTCCACAGTGCTGCCCCAAGCCATGCCATATTAGCACACCAAAGTATGTGCTAACATAGCGCCGACCTAGAACCGACACCAGAAATCTACACTGTCCCCGGACACCCCCTGTCGCACACGCTGACCTGAGAGGGTCGGTAATGATGTCACAGTCATGTGACTGATCACATGACTGTGACATCATGAAAGGTCCTATAACACAGACAGGTCCTGTAACCCCCTCAGCTCAAATTCACCCCCCTCAGATGTCACTCACCTCCCTCAGCTCACACTCATCACCCTCAGTCTGCACCCACAACTCTCAGCCCACACTCGCCCCTTCAACTCTCACTCACCCCCCTCAGCCCCACTCACCCCCTCAGCTATCACTCACTCTTGCTCATCCCACACTCACCCTGATCAGCCCGCACTCAGCCTGCACTCATTCCATTCACCCCGTGCTCACTCCACTCAGACTGTACTCACTCCACTCATCCAGTGCTCAGCCCCCATTCACCCCTGCTCAGCCCGCACTCACCCCCACTCAACCCGCACTCACCCTACTCAGCCTCACTAAGCCTGCACTCACCCCTGCTCAGTGCACACTCGCCCCTGCTCAGCTCGTATTCACCCCTGCTCAGTCCGCACTTACCCCCTCAGCTCGCACTCAACCCCTTTAACCCACACTCACACACCTTAGCCCGAGCTCACTCACTTCAGCTCATGCTCACTCTGCTCAACTCGCACTCACACTGCTCATCCTCAGGTCTTTTAGCTCAGCCCATGATCAGCCCGCATACTTTGCTCACTGCTCGGTCCGCTCACCTCTTAACCTGCTCATCATTCGACCCACTTGCCCTGCTCACCACTTACCCCGCTTACCCTGGTCACCGCTTGACCCACTCACCTGGCTCACCACTCGGCCTACCTGCCCCGCTCACCACTCAGCCTGCTCCCCACTCACCTTTTGGCCTGTTCACTACTCAGCCCACTTGCCCCATTCACCAGTCAGTCTTCTTGCCTAGCTCACCACTCGGCATGCTCATTACTTGGCCCACTCACCCTGCTCACCACTCAGCCCACTTGTCCCAATCATCACTAGCCCCGCTCACCATTCAGCCTGCTCACCACTCAACCTGCTCACCCCACTCACCACTCTGCCCTCTTGCACTGCTCACTATTCAGCTCGCTCGCCCCCCTCACCACTCACAACGCAGTCCGCAGCCCATTCACCCCACAGCATGCCGACTGAGGAACTGCACCAGTTCCTCATGCCACTACCATCTTCGTCATGCTGCCGCAACATGAGAGTGAGCACAGTGAAAAGAGAGCAACCACAGGAGGCAGAGAGCAACCACTGGGGGGCACAGAGCGACCACAGGGGAACAGCGATCGACCAAAGAGGGGGCAAAGAGGGACTACCGGGGGTGGAGAGTGAGCAGGGAAAATCTGCAAACAAGGGAGAGACAGCACAGAAGGAAAGATGGCCACCACCTCCAGCGCCAAAGAGCCTGCCCCATTGTGATGTTACCACCCACTTGTTGCAATAGCATTGGGCTCCCATCTGGTAAATCAATAAAATCACATAAGCTCCTCAGCACCCACCCCTCCCTTTTGGGACAATACATCATAGAGCAGATTCAATAGGGGGGGGGGGAGGGTGACAGACGTGTGGTCTCCAGGGCTCCATGGTCATACTACATTCCAACCCCCGCATACTTCTAACCAGTGTATTAATGGGGGGCGTGTCAGGAGCATGGCCACCATGGCTAAATACTCACACTACATTCCAGTCCCCTCATACTTCTAAGTAGTGTATGAACAGGGGGCTTGGTGGAGGCATGGCTGTCTGGGCTCCATGCTCATCCTACATTCAAGCTGCCTCATACTTCAAGCTAGTGTACTAACAAGGGGTATGGCTGCCGGCCCCATGCTCTCAGTACATGCCAGCTCACACTCTATCTGCCTGCTGTAAGTATTGCTGACCTACTGAGCTGACAGGGACAGCTGCACAAATATACACACTGTCACCCTGCTCCAGAGAGTCATTTGATATATACAGTAGGCATATAAAGTGGCTTATAGTGAGAGCCTGGGGGTGATGGCCATGACCCTGTTAGTACACTACTCAGAAGTATGAAGGGGCTAGAATGTAGAATGAGTATCATGCCCACAGTGGCCCTGTCCCTATGACTCCTCCTGTTCTTGGCAGCAGCTTGAAGCTAAATCTACTCTGTGACCTATTATCCCATATGGGAGTAGTGAGGGCTGAGGAGCAGACACGATTTAATACAATAAGTGATTTAAACATCCCTACTACTGTGGTAGACAGTAGAGAAGTGGACCCTGCAGCATTGGTTTGCCCACCGCCGTGACCCGACATGCAGGGAGCTGCGGCCACGGCGCTCACCAACGGCCAGCACCAGAGGTGAGAGGGGTTACTGGGCAGTTGCCCACACCATCTGGGGTCTGGGGCCAAGTCAGCAGGCCAGAGCCATGTCCTCTAGTTACCAGCTCCTCGGGGCCCCTGAAGCCACACATCCCGCCGGAGCCTGACGTCCGGCCCTGCTACAGCCGCAGCTTACACCAGCGACGATAAGGACCTTGGATGAGAGCAGGGAGGCCCAATTCACTGCCAACAGACACCTGCGGTGGGTGCAGTGTTGTCGCTTCCCACCTGACCCTCTAGCTGCAAAGTTGCTGGGAGCTCTTACCAATGACCTGGCCCCCTCCTGGCCTCCTGTAGGGCTCTGCTCCGGGTCGATGCCCCGGCCTGGCATGCAACTCACTCCACTTCTGTCTCCACCTCCCTCCCGGCCCCGACTAACCTCCACAGCCCATGGATTGTACGGAGGGATGAGGGGCGCCCATCTACTACCTTTGCATCCCGGTGCTTCTCATCCCTGACCAGGACCATTCTCATCCCCTGGATCACCAGTCTCCACCGCAGACACACAACAATGGAAACACCAAGCAAATCAGGCCGGCAAGTCTGCCACGCACCATCACTGGGCCCTGCCTTCAGCCAGCACCAGCCGATAATAGCCACTAGCCTGCACCCGGTCACGATTTCTCTACCACTCTGACTGCATCCCACCCACCTGCCGCATCTCATCCCCACATGCTGTGCACCTGTCCTGACTTGGTGTTGTGCACTTGGTCTTGCCTGGCTTGACTTCATCACTATAGCTCACCTTCCTGCTGCACCTAACCCCTGACTACTTTTGACGCCTGCTGCCTCTCATCCCCTGCTGTATCCTATCACTGCTCACCACATACAAAGTTTCCTCTTCTTTTCGCCCTCTTTTCACCCTCACTCCCATCCTTCTCCACTTCCTACTACCCCACATCCCTCCACTCAGCAATGCAGTAGTTCTCTCACCCTCTATCCTACCTAGCCATCTCACCCACTCCTCTGAACTGTTCCTTCACTTTCAATCCTCTGTCTCCAAACAGGCACGCACACCACGTAAACTCTCCTGCTCCCATCTTCTATCCCTCTCCCTGCTTTTCCTACTTGCTGGTGACATCTCCCCTAATCCTGCCCCCCACCACATTCCCACAGTCACTTCTACCCCATACCCATGATCCATCACTAGAATTTGCTACCTCAACAACCTTAGACCCATTCTTCCAGCCCCAGCTCCCCCAGTCATTTTACCTGGCCCACTCTGGAATGCCCGTTCGGTCTGCAACATACTCCCATTCATCCACAACCTCTTTATCTCTAACCAACTCTCATTCCTTGGCATCTCTGAAACCTGGCTCATCTACTCTTACACAGCCTCTCCTGATGCACTGTCTTATAATGGACTCAGTCTTTCCCACCCCCCATCCCACTAACAAATATGGTGAAAGAGTTGGCTTACTCCTGTCCAATAACTGCTCTTTTACCCCTATTCCACTGCCACTCTACTACTCTCCCCTCTTTCGAAGCCCACCCCATCTGCGTCTTCTCTCCCTGTCACCTTCAGTTGGTTGTCATTTACTGCCTCCCTGGATCCACCACCTCCTTCCTTGACCATTTCTGGCTGCTGACCTGGCTACTTCACCTCCTTTCTTCTGACATCCCCACTATCATCATGGGCGATTTCAATATCCCCATTAACACGCCCCACCCAGCTGCCTCTAAACTTCTTTCACTGTCTACCTCCTTTGGGTTCTTCCAATGGTCCTCCTCCTTTCCCACTTACAAGGATGGTCACACGCTGGACCTCATCTTCACCCGCCTTTGCTCCCTCACTAACCTCTAAAACTCACCCTCCCCCTGTCTGTCCACAATCTACTGACATTTTCCTCCCTCTCCCCCCCTACTACATTACCCTCACTCCGCAAACTCAATCATCCTCGCAGAAACCTAAAACACATTGATTTACACTAATTCTCAGAATCCCTTCTCCCTCTCACCGACATAGCTTCCATACGCGATGCAGACGCTGCCACCACCCTTTATAATACCACAATAACTACAGCCCTAGACTTAGCCAACCCCTCACATACAATACTCCTCGCACAAACAGGCAACCCTGGAACACAACCCTCACTAAAGATCTGTGGCGGGCTTCCAGGGTTGCCGAGAGGATATGGAAGAAATCTCATTCCACTGAGCACTTTGCGCTGTTCAAGCAGTCCCTAAACAGCTTCAAGTCTGCACTCACTGCTGCAAAACAAGCCTTCTACTGATCCCTAATAACCTCCCTGTCCCACAATCCCAAACAACTTTTTAAAACTTTCAATTCTTTACTCTGTCCGCCCGCTTCTCCTCCCTCTCCCCTTATATCTGCTGAAGATTTTGCCTCCTTCTTTAAGCAGAAGATCGATAAAATTAGAAATAGTTTTGACCCACTGTGCCCATAGCTTCCCTTCTCACCTACACTGCCCTCTCCTTCCAAAAGCTCCTTCTCCCCCATCACAGTAAATCAGCTCTCCTCTCTTCTGTCAAAGTCTCATCCCAACTCATTTCCAGCCTCACCTCAGTCTTCATGCCAACCCTAACCCATCTCTTCAACTTATCATTTACTACTGGCGTCTTCCCCTCATCCTTCAAACACGCCTTGATCACAGTCATCCTCAAAAATCCCTCCCTCGACCCATTGTCTGTTTCTAACTATCGCTCTATATTTCTTGTCTCCTTCGCCTCAAAACTACTTGTACAACACGTCCATTCTGAACTTTCCTCCCACCTCGCCTCCTGCTCCCTCTTTGACTGCCTACAATCCAGTTTCTGACCCCACAACTCCACCAAAACCGCACTAATCAAAGTCACCAATGACCGACTGACCGCCAAGAGTAAGCAACACTACTCCGTCATTCTCCTCTTTGACCTATTTGCCGCCTTCGACACTGTTGACAATTCCCTCCTACTTCGGGTCTTGGAATCTCTTGGCATCACTGACCTAAGCCTTTCCTGAATCTCCTCATACCTATCGGACCGGGCTTTCAGCGTCACCCACTCCCACACCTCCTCTTCACCTTACCCCCTATCTGTCGGTGTCCCCCAAGGCTCGGTTCTGGTAACTCTACACTTCTCCATCTATACTCTCAGACTAGGACAACTGATTGAGTACCATGGCCTCCAGTTCCTTCTCTATGCCGATGACACCCAGATCTAGGCCTGACATCACCTCCCTACTATCCAAATTCCACAATGCCTGTCCGCCATCACATCCTTCTCTGCTCGCTTCCTTAAGCTAAACATGAACAAAACTGATTTCATTGTCTTCCCCCCCAAGTTGCTCTCCCCCACTACCCAACCTATCCATCCTTGTCAAGGACTCCTCACTCTCCCCAGTCCCCCGCGCCAAGTGCTTCGGGGTAATCCTTGACTCTTCCCTCTCCTTCAAGCCTCACATCCAGGCACTAGCCACGTTTTGCCGACTCCAGCTGAAAAACATTTCCCAGATTCGCACATTCCTTGACCACGACACTGTTAAAACACTTGTTCATGCTCTCATCATCTGCCGCCTCGACTACTGCATCCTCCTACTTACTGGCCTCCCTGCGTCCTCCCTTGCACCCCTCCAATCTATCCTAAACTCCGCTGCCAGACTAATCCACCTGTCTCCCCACTACTCCCCTGTCTCCCCTCTATGATCGGCACTACCCCATCCTACTGTATCCCTACCCTTCCCTCTTAGGCTACGTTCACACATTGCGTATTTTGGTGCGTAATCACGCTTTTTACGGCGCTTTCTGCTTTTTCCTGCAGTTTTTGCTTTTTGCTGTGAAATGCAATTCTGGATACACAGTCCAGCAAAACATATGGGTTTTACCAAAATCAATTCACATGCTGCATATTTGTGCTTTTTTTATACGCGCGCACTTTCACTGCAAAATCGTGCGCGTAAAAAGAATAGGCAGGTCAATTTTTTCTGCAGTGTTTCTATGCGCTTTTACATTGCCCACATGATAAAATGGGCTCTGAAAAAGCGCAGAGAAAAACTCAGAAAAAAAGTGTTTGAATGGAGCTGTGTTTTTCTCAAAAGCAGTGCCTAAAAAAGCATTAAGTGCAGGAATAGCAGAAAAAATATGCAATGTGTGAACGTACCATTAGACTGTGAGCCTTCGCGGACAGGGTTTCTCCCCTCTCCTATAGCTATACGTCTTGATTGTCCATATTTATTGTACTTGTCCTCATCTGCCCTTTCCATATGTAAAGCGCTATGGAATCTAATAGCGCTATATAAATAATAATAAAATAATAATAATAATTTATCCTAATGGGTGATGAACATCTTGAACCTGCAGGTGCTTTATACAATTTTATAACATTGATCCGTCAAAATAAAAAGTCACCTTTTTGCAATAGAAGTGTTTTTTATTTTCTCAAGGGTAAAGATTGATGTGCCTTAACAGTGGAAATTCCCCACAAGGCACCCGATTTTGGAAACTACACTCTTTGATGAATGTATCTAGTGGTCTGGTGAGCATCTTGAGATGCTTTATTCTGGCGCCCCGTAACGAGTGCGTCACAGGAAGGTATTGCATCCCTGACTGAAGATGTAATATCTTCCGTCTCAGTGATGAAATAGTTAAATCCAGATATCCATGTACCACATGCACCACTCAGAGGTAGAGGGCCAATCAGGTCCTGGTGGGAGGAGTGTAAGGTGTAGTGTGGGGGAAGTTAGAAAGAGAAGTCGTAGTTGGAGAGTTGAAGAGTGGGAGTTGGAGTCATGTTCAGGAAGAAGGAGGAGAAGGAGCAGGAGTCTGCACAGTGCCATGCAGCCCTGGAAAGGCAACCTAACGGGGAGGGCACCAACAAGCGGTGACCCAGACCAGAAAGCGGGCAAACAGCAACTAAGCAACGGGTTCAAAGATACCCATGCCCGAGTCCTACCGGACACCGGTTCCGAGGCAGCCAGTCGTTCACCGCTGTTCTGCAAAACCGGAGTGACCGAGTAGCTTTTTAGGAGCGCCTCACTACAGCAGCTAACCCAGCAGTCTTACCAGCAGGGTACCCACTATTGGGACTCAGGACCCTCTACAGCCCTGGTTAGAAACCCGGATAAGGTAATCCGGAGAAGTTCTCCCAGTGCCCTGAACTGGTGCACTAATGGTGGGTTTACACACACCAATTCATCTGTTAAATCTCTGAACCAATCTCTGGTTGCAGTGAAATCATGGATACATTGCTCCATTTTGTGGCTATGTACAACATGGAGCAATGTATCCATGATTTCACTGCAACCAGAGATTGGTTCAGAGATTGAACAGATAAATTGGTGTGTGTAAACCCACCATCAGGCAACTACGACAACAAGAATAGGACAGATAGTAAAAGAAGGAACACTGTGGAGCTCTGGACAGAGGCTGTTCATCAATGGGACCACCCGGTCCGTTACCTAAAGAACTGTATACCGTGTACCGCACCGAACTTACAGTAAAGACCCGTTACAGAGAAGCATCATGTCAGTGCATTTCTTCCAGAACTGCTATTAACCCTTGCACTCAACAACTAACTGAGCTGCCGTATTCCATCCAGTGCAGCTCCTGGCCCTGGGGACTACTTCTCATCCTGTGGGGAGCATCCCATCTAGCTGCCGCACATTCCCCGGAGGCCCAAGCAGCGCCTGTGCCATCACCGGACTCCCACAGGTGGCGTCACGAGACAATCAAAACTTTATCCCAATCCCTTATCCCTTCCAGTTGACCACCGGGCTCCACAGCCTCAGGCGCGGAACCATGACAAGTGAAGCATTGCCTGCGACCTGCGACCCTGGTGGCGGTGAGTCATTATCAAATTTTAAAACATTGGACCATGAAAATTAAACATGTTCCATTCCCAAAAAATATCCTTTTAGCCTACTTTTCACAAGGATAGCAAAAGAAAAGGAAACTTAGTTGGGCGTTTGGCAGGGTTTGGAAGGGAAGGAGCTCTACCGTATTAGATGTCTGGAGTGCAAAATTGTCTCGAATAGATTGTGGATGCTATGTTGCATTAAGAGAGCCGCCAAGGTTCTAAAACAGCAGACACCCTTAAGAGTGGTCCCATTTTGGATACTACACCCCTCAAGTACTTTACCTAGGGGTGTGGTGAGTATTTTGAACAGATTGATGCTTCATATAGTTTTCTAATATTGGGCTGTAGAATACCTATTTATCTATTAATTATGTATGTATTTATCTATCTATAATCTATTATCTATCTACAGTGCCTTGTGAAAGTATTTGGCCCCCTTGAACTTTTCAATCTTTTGCCACATTTCAGGATTCAAACATAAAGATATAAATTCTAATTTTTTTGTGAAGAATCAACAAGTTGGACACAATCGTGAAGTGGAACGAAATTTATTGGATATTTTAAACTTATTTAACAAATAAAAAACTGAAAAGTGGGGCATGCAATATTATACGGCCCCCTTGAGTTAATACTTTGTAGCGTGATTACAGGTGCAAGTCACTTGGGGTATGACTCTATATGTTTTGCACATCGAGAGACTGAAATACTTGCCCATTCTTCCTTGTAAAACAGCTCGAGCTTAGTGAGGTTGGATGGAGAGCGTCTGTGAATAGCAGTTTTCAGCTCTTTCCACAGATTCTCGATTGTATTCAGTTCTGGACTTTGACTTGGCCATTCTAACACCTGGATACGTTTATTTTTGAACCATTCCATTGTAGATTTTGCTTTATTTTTGGGATCATTGTCTTATTGGAAGATAAATCTCTGTCTCATGGCCACTTTACACACACCAACTTATCTGTCCAACTTCTGACCAACTTACTGGTTGCAGTGAAATCATGGACACATTGCTCCATTTTGTGGCTGTGTACAAATGGAGCAATGTGTCCATGATTTCACTGCAACCAGTAAGTTGGTCAGAAGTTGGACAGATACGTTGGTGTGTGTAAAGTGGCCCTCAGTGTCAGGTCTGTTGCAGACTCCAACAGGTTTTCTGCCAGTATGGTCCTGTATTTGTCTCCGTCCATCTTCCCATCAATTTTAACCATCCTCCCTATCCCTGCTGAAGTAAAGCAGGCCCAAATCAGAATGCTGCCACCACCATGTTTGACAGTGGGGATGGTGTTTTGAGGGTGACATGTTTTAGATGTTTAAACTTGGGAAATCTTTTTGTATCCAAAACCAGCTTTAAACTTCACCACAACAGTATCTCGGACCTGCCTGGGTGTTCCTTGGTCTTCATGATGCTCTCTGCACATGAAACAGAGCCCTAAGACTATCACAGAGCAGGTGCATTTATATGGAGACTTGATTACACACAGGTGGATTCTATTTATCATTACCAGTCATTTAGGACAACATTGCATCATTCAGAGATCCTCACTGAACTTCTGGAGTGAGTTTGCTGCACTGAAAGTAAAGCAGCCAGCTTTAAACCTCCCATAAATACCGCGCTGCACATGTGATTAGTCGCACACTGGGCAGCGATAGGGTATACAAATTCAATAGAAATCTACAGTCAGTCACCCTATCTGACAAAAAAACATTGCTGGGTTGTGGCACATTGTGACTGAGATAGGGGATACATGTTCAATAGAAATTTACTGTCAGCAAATTTATCTGGCAAAAATACATGCCTGTCTTGTGGCAAATTGTGACTGACATAGGGGATGCATATTTAATCGCAATTTACACTGACTTTTGATGACTGACTGATGGCCCTCTGAGAACTTGAATTGAGGACCACAACTACTACAATAGTTCATCATGTTTGTCAAGGAAGGCTCGTCATGGTATCTTCCTGCACCTATGACACAGTTCCCAGGAGTCGAATTTGGAAATATGATGCACATTCTGCAGTGGACCAGGTAGTATAGTATCAAAAAGTCTTCTTTTCCTGTATAATCTGAGGAATATTGTCAATCACAATCTCTGAGCCATTTGGAGAAGCTTCTCCAACCCATCCTGGAGGGAGTGCACCATATTTCCTTTGTCCATTGACTTGCACAAGAGAAATATTTTAGCTCGTCTCGATGTGCAAAACTGACGTCACACAGCCCTCCCTGTCCAATGACTGTTGCACAGACAACAGCATGCGGCATCGCTCAAGACAGCCACGGGTGAGAACAGAAAGGGGAAAGGGGAATGCCTCCATCCTGTCCCACCCCTTTCTGCTCCTGCTGATTAGTATTGCCCAGTGACTGAACATCGACACCGCCGCACAACTCTGATACCGCCGCACACTGACACCGCCACACACTGACACTGCTGCACACTGACACCGCCGCACACTGACACCACCGTATACAGACACCACTGCACACCGACACTGCCGCGCAACACTGATACCGCACACACACGCAGACACCGCTTCACACAGACACCGCTGCACACTCTCACTGCTGGCTCCATCCTGCCCCGCTGGCTCCATCCTGTCCCGCTCCATTCTACCCCCGCTGATTAGTCTCACCCGGCGACTGAATGCCGACACCGCTGCACACTGACACCACCGCACACCGACACCACCACACAACACTGAAACTGCTGTACACACACACTGCTGTACACCAACACCGCCGCACACCGACATCGCCACACAACACTGATAGTGCTGCACACCGACTCCGCCACACACCGACACTGCTATACACTGACACTGCTGTATCTACTATATAATTGCCTAATTTTGTCTGTCCAGAAAATCATTGGAGCATTCAAAACTCGAGCGAAGCTGAAACCTGGTGATGGCGAGGCATCGGCGTTGCTATTGCCAGTATACATGCATCCGGCCGCAGCTATCGTCAGGAGATCCAACAGTAGCTGCTGCTCATCTACTGCTGCACAGAGGTCCACGGTGAGCCAGCTGGGAGATGAACGGCATCAGCTTGCAGCGGTAGTACCCTGACCGCCATATTGGAACACCCACATTATGGGAATTCCTATATGGCGGCCGGAATTAAAATCCCCCGCCAAGCCGTGCTACTTCTCTGATTGGTCGCCGCGGCCGGTGACGACCAATCAGTGAAGCGGCGCAGCTTGGCGGGAAATATGATTCCCGCGCCGCTGGTTGGTCGCCGCTCTCAGAGGCGACCAATCAGCAGCGCGGGATTCAAAACCCCTGCCAAGTGGTGCTCCGCTTCGCTGATTGGTCGCATTTCACTCCTGTTTACAAGGTATTACAGAATACCCGATGCGTTAGAATCGGGCCACCATCTAGTATTTTATAATCTGCTTGAACCAGCACATTGGAGCTGGGAGGAAAGTATGTTTATTAGGGTATGTGCACACAGTGCGTTTTTGCTGCGGTTTAGCTGCGGTTTTGCTGCGGTTTCTGCCTGCGGTTTACCATTGGTTTTATGGTAATGTAAGCAAATTTGTTTCTGCAGTTTTGATTCCCAGCAAAACCATTGTGTTTCACAGAAATGCTGTGCACACACATTGGTTTTGCAAGTGTGAATTGACATGCTCTAGTTTTCCTGCGTTTTTGCTGCAGTCAATGGAAAACACGCAGGAAAAACGCAGCATCAAAAACGCAGCAAAAACGCAATGAAAATACACAAAAAAACGCTCAAAAAACGCAGGACCTGAAATCAGCAAATCTCCTGGCAAAGACTCTAGGATCCTTATAACCAGTTCAGGTTTTGCTGCATTCAGGACTGCTCAAAAAACGTCCTGTGGGCACATACCCTTAGTTTGTTTGTTTAAGGCTCAGTTACACACACAGACAATTGTGCAGAGATTGTTTGCAGATCTCTGGTTGCAGTGAAATCATGGACACATTGTTCTATTTTGTGGCCATGTACAAATGTAACAATGTGTCCATGATTTCACTGCAACCAGAGATCTGCGAATAATATCTGCACAATTATCTGTGTGTGTAACTGGGCCATTAGGAAATGATTGGAAGACTATGTATCGACCACCTTGTGTGATTTATCGGTTGTGGTTTGTATATTTTATAACTGCCTATAAAAATGATTTTTAAAAAAAAAAAAAAAAAAACACTGGTCCTTCTGTCTCCTCTAATTTTTTAGGATCTCCTTTTGCTTGGCCTGTGCCAAAAAATCCAAAATATTAACAGCGTTCTAGTGAGCTATTTAAATACTATCAAATACAGTACTTCTATTTTCTGAGGTTCAAAATATGACCTGAAGGTAAAATCAAAAAGACGGGTTTGTCAAAATGCACTAGAATAGACAGCTGTGCATCTGTAAATCAGTCTAAGGCTGGAGTCACATTCGTGTATGACAGTGTATGATATTTATTTTAACATCTGTTAAAAAAGTAGCAAGATACTTCACCTGTGTGATAGATTTACTATGAAAGCAATAAATACAGTTTTACAATGTTCCTACCCAGGAGACAGACTATGGTAGGCAAACCAATTTAGTAATTCAGCCGAGAGATGTATGGCACAGTAAAAACATGAAAAATTTACAATGTTTAAGAGACATGGTATAAAAATGATCATTTCATGTTCATTATAAGCTGCCAAACAGTTTATTGGCATATAAAATAATTTTATGTCATCACCGCCAGGATTGGTCCTAATTTTAGTCAGAAATAACTAGCACATTTTAGAAAACAAAATCTGATTCCATATAAGCTTTTCTCTTGCTGTTATATGTGGTTTCTTGTTTATCATAAGAGCTTATGATTAAGTTCTTAATACAGTCATATGAAAAAGTTTGGGCTCCCCTCTTAATATTACTCATTTTTTTTTTTTTAAATTGTTTTTTTGCAACAGCTATTTCAGTGTGATATATGTAATAACTGATGGACACAGTAATATTTCAGAATTGAAATGAGGTTTATTGCACTTACCAAAAATGTGAAATATGCATTATTTCAAAATTTGACAGGTGCAAGTATGGGCACCCTTCTGATTTTCATGATTTGAATGCTCCTAACTACTTTTTACTGACTTACTGAAGCACTAAATTGGTTTGGTAACCTGATTGAGCTTTGTACTTCATAGCCCTGTGTATCCAATCATGAGAAAAGCTATTTCAGGTTTCCATTTGCAAGTTGTTCTCCTAGTTGCATCTTCTCTGAGGAGTGGCATCATGGGCTCCTCAAAACAGCTCTCAAATGATCTTAAAAAAAAAGATTGTTCAACATAGTTGTTCAGGGGAAGGATACAAAAAGTTGTCTCAGAGATTTAACCTGTCAGTTTCTACTGTGAGGAGCATAGTAAGGAAATGGAAGACCACAGGGACAGTTCTTGTAAAGGCCACAAGTGGCAGGCCAACAAAAATATCAGAAAGGCAGAGAAGAAGAATAATGAGAACAGTCAAGAACAATCCATGGACCACCTCCAAAGACCTGCAGTATCATCTTGCTGCAGATGATGTCACTGTGCATCGGTCAACAATACAGTGCACACTGAACAAGGAGAAGCTGTATGGGAGAGTGATGCGAAAGAAGCCGTTTCTTCATGCACGCCACAAACAGAGTCGCCTGAGGTATGCAAAAGAACATTTGGACAAGCCAGTTTCATTTTGGAAGAAGGTCCTGTGGACTGATGAAACAAAGATTGAGTTGTTTGATCATACAACAAGGCATTATGCATGGCACCACAAAAACACAGCATTCCAAGAAAACACTTGCTACCCAGTGTCAAATTTGGGGGAGAGTCCATCATGCTTTGGGGCTGTGTGGCCAATGACGGCACCGGGAATCTTGTTAAAGTTGAGGGTTGCATGGATTCCACTCAGTATCAGCAGATTCTTCAGAATAATGTTCAAGAATCAGTGCAAAGTTGAAGTTACATCGGGGATCGATCTTTCAGCAAGACAATGATCCAAAACACCGCTCCAAATCTACTCAGGCATTTATGCAGAGGAACCATTACAATGTTCTGGAATGGCCATCCCAGTCCCCAGACCTGAATATCATTGAACATGTGGGATGTTTTGAAGCGGGCTGTCCATGCTCGGTGACCATCAAACTTAAAGGGAACCAACCACCCCAAATGACCCCCCCGGACTGTTAATATGTGTCCCTACACCCAGCACACACATTTGGGGCAATTGTTTTTGCTAAAAAAACTGTTTAGTAGAAGCTAAGATATAGCTTTATGAAGTTTAATAAATTCAGTCTAATGGGTGTTACCTAGCTTTGTCCTCGTGCATTTCTTCGTGCCTGTCAGCCTCCTCTCCCCTCCTCCCTTCAGTGAAGCCCTTCTGTGCAAGCCGAAAATGCCCCGCCTGTCTACTGCTGCCTGATAAATTATGCACGTCCATCTCTGCTGCTAAGAGACTGGCCGCATCATGAAAGGGGCGGGGCTAAATCGCGGCATGCCGGAGCCCCGCCCCCTTTCATGACGCGGCCAGTCTCTTAGCAGCAGAGATGGGCGTGCATAATTTATCAGGAAGCAGTAGACAGGCGGGGCATTTTCGGCTTGCACAGAAGGGCTTCACTGAAGGGAGGAGGGGAGAGGAGGCTGACAGGCACGAAGAAATGCACGAGGACAAAGCTAGGTAACACCCATTCGGCTGAATTTATTAAACTTTATAAACATATATCTTAGCTTCTACTAAACAGTTTTTTTAGCAAAAACGATTGCCCCAAATGTGTGTGCTGGGTGTAGGGACACATATTAACAGTCCGGGGGGGTCATTTGGGGTGGTTGGTTCCCTTTAACTGAACTGAAATTGTTTTGTAGAGAGGAATACCTTCATCCAGGATCCAGGAACTCATTAACAGCTACAGGAAGCGACTAGAGGCTGTTATTTTTGCAAAAGGTGGATCTACTAAATATTAATGTCACTTTTCTCTTGAAGTGCCCATACTTTTGCACCTGTCAAATTTTAAAATAATGCATATTTCACATTTTTGGTTAGTGCAACAAACTTCATTTCAATCCTGAAATATTACTGTGTCCATCAGTTATTACATATATCACACTGAAATAGCTGTTGCAAAAAAACAATTTTAAAACAAAAAAAATGAGTAAGATTAAGAGGGGTGCCCAAACTTTTTCTTATGACTGTATATATGCTAGCATGCATATAGTTTTCAAAATGATGTTAGCAAAATATCATGTTCTGTCAGTGGCAATATATGCTTCTTCTTAATTAAAAGTTTATGATAGAACTGGTTCCAGTAATTAAGCCCCCACTGGTCTAACATTTTATAGCTTTCTTTATGGACAGTAATATCTTTCGAAAAGGAATCTGCCAGCAGGATTTCACACATCAAAATATATATATGCACATATAGCTCTTTCATAGACAAGTTGTGCAATATCCTCTCGTGATTTGTCTTTTCCTTTGTTAAATCAGCAAAAATATGCATTTACATTGATAAGCAAAGTAGACTGAAGGACTATAGTAAATTTGGAGACTCTTTCACTTCAGCTCTATTCCTCACCCAGCGCCACCTTCCCTCCTTGATCGATAGTTTTTTTGCATGAAGTCACACACGGCATAGAGGCTGTCAGTCAAGCCAGAGAAGGTGGTTCTGTGCAGGGAATAGAGCTGGAGTGACAGAGGCTTCAGATCCACAGGCTTTATTGAGTCTCAAAACGTTTTGCCAGGTTAGTGTTGAGCTGCTCTTATTGTTGAAACGTTGGCCGGACAGCTTGTGCCTTTTAAATATAGGTTGTATGTAAGAGACAAATCCTTACTTGCAAAGCACATCAGATTTGTGATATATACTGGGCTGCATAAGAATGTTCTATGTGGAGCTAATTTTATGTACAGGTGGACAATGAATTAGAATATTATCAAAATGTTAATTTATTTCAGTAATTCAATACATAAAGTGAAATGTATACAATGTATAGAGTCATTACAAACAGATCTATTTCAAGTGTGCTTTTCTGTTGATGTTGATGATTATGGCTTGCAGTCAATGCAAACCCAAAGGTTTTTATCTAATTAAAGTAGGGAGGATGAGGGGCTAAAAACTATGCTGTCATATTCCACAATACATCAAATATGAACATACTATTGATTTATTAGTCAAGTGAGTCAAGTGAGTGATCAAAAGAGTGCACCTCCTACCTGTGTGTGCTAAATGCCACTGTCAAGGGTATTTAACAGGTTAACAGACACATGCAGAGTGCTACTCCACCTGCAGTAGTTAGAGGCTGATGAAAGCTGAATAATTCAGCCTTTATCTGACAGGAAAGATCTGGGCTTTGCTGTGCAAGCTCACATGAAAGGCAGGGAGATGACCTATGATGTGCACAGCATGTCAAAAGTCATTAAGGGGGAAAACGTTATAAAGTTGTTGTTACTTGTAAAGATTTGTCCAACAACATTAATGTGAATCTATCAAATCTTTCAGTCACAGATTCGGATCCGGTATCCAGTCTCTGTGCTCCTCTGGGGCGAGTTATGAGGTAACTCAGTCTCCCAGATATGTTCCTCTGTTTCTTGTACTCCTCTCCTCAGACCCTGGCTTCAGGCCTGAAAGTAGTCAGTGGTCCCTGTCAGGAGCTCATCACTGCTCCCATTTACAGGTCCTCCTCCTAGTGCTCCCTGCACTAAATTGAACTGTTAACTGTCAAATATCAACTAACTACTTCCTCCTCAGACCAGAATATATCAGGGAGCTGCTTTAGCTCCCCCTTCTGGCCTAGAGGTGTTAGTGCAGAGTCCAGTGTTGCGTGGGGAGTTAACCCTTTTGATGTTACTGTGGCACATTAACCCCTGGGGTGCCACATTCCCCCTTAGTTAAAGACAGTACTCCGGGACTGTAGAAAAGCAAACAAAGAGTTAGTATAACATAACAATTAATAATTACAAAGTCTTAAAAATAAAAATACAAAAATCACTGAAAATGCCCAAAAAGTGTCCAAAACGTTAAAAAAGCAGTATTTCCAGGGGTTTAGTCTATTGCCTCGGGGCTGATAAATATATACAAAAGAGTTTTTACCACAACCAGTCTGTGGTAGTATGGTCCATAAATAAATAAGAAAAGTTCAAGAATATGTCAGAAGTTCATACAGTATAGTCTCTGTAGGTACTGGGCTTTTTTTTTAAACGTTGCAAAATAAATATAAACACGTACGGGTGTCTCTGGTTTCAAGTGCAGTAGGCCTCTAGGCCCTCGGGTCACCGCATAAGAGGCCACGTTCTTACTCTCCGTGGCTGCCACCTACACCAGGCTACTCTCACCCTTGCTATACTCTTTACACAGTAACGGGTTCAATTTACATTTACACAAACATATTTACATCTCACATTTAGTTTTACATTTCAATCTTTGTACCTTGCCGGTATATGATCCTTGGTACTACACTCTGATCTGCGTAATGCTGGTGTACTGGGTGTACTTAGCCTAATGGTGTGCGTGGACGTGTACCTATTTAGAGTATCTGCTACTACTGAGGATGGAGATCTGACAGTAGGACTGGCAAGCTCACTGGGACCAGGAATTGGTTCTTCCTCTTCAGGCTCAACCTCCAGTTCTTCAGGTCTTGGGACTTCTGGTTGTACGGGTTCCGGTGTTGGTTCAACCATTGGAGGGAAAGCAATCATTGGGACTACAACTGCTCCGTAGTAATTTGGCCATGTTTTGGAGAAATCTCCTAGAACGGTATGGAATACTTTTTCTTCTTTGACAGGTTGGACCAGTACGTGTACGGTTACTTCTGGTGTCTTCAAGGTTTCAGGACACGGTTTGAGATGGTCTCTTGACACAAGTGCTCACGTTCTTCTTTCGTCTTTACTTATTAGACACATTTTAGCATTGTCTAAATTGGACGGTAAGACTGTATATGGGGTGGTTTCCCACTGATTATCCAATTTGTTGATGCGTCTCTTTCTCTTGAGAACTTGCTCACCGGGTTGTAATGGAGTTGCTTGAGCACGTTGATTAAAGGTTCTCTCTTGTCTTGCTCTAGCTTGCTGAACATTTTTCTCTACGCACTCTTGTACTTGGCGATACTGTTGCTGACGTAGGGTATCCCAATTGGATTCTTCAACTTCTGCGCCTGGTTTTAGAATTCCCATATCTAAATCAATTGGCAACTTACCTTAGTTGTAGAACTTACCGGGACATGGTTGTACAAGTCTACCAAGTCAGGTAATTTCTCTGGCCATTGATTTCTCTCTGGCTCTGGCAAGGTTTTCAACAGGTTAATCACAATATGGTTCATCTTTTCGCATAAGCCATTGGTTTGGGGATGATAGGCTGTTGTGCGGCTCTTCTTACAGCTGTACATATTGCAGAATTCCTGGAAAATCTCCAACTCGAAAGCTGGACCTTGATCTGCAAGGACTTGTTCCGGGTAGCCATGATGTCTACAGAAATGCGTCTGAAATGCTCTTGCAGCCGTCTTCCCTGTCAGGTCCTTGACGGGTACCACCACTAAGAAGCGTGAGTAATGGTCCATGATGGTTAAAGCATAAACGTAGCCTGACTGGCTTGATGACAACTTGACGTGGTCTAACACAACTAACTCCAGTGGTTGCTTGGTTACTATGGTCTGGAGTGGGGCTCTCTGTTGATCTTTCCTTCTGAGGGTGTACGGGCCACATTTTCTACACCAATCTTCAATTGATTTCCTTATGCCAACCCTGTAGAATCTCTCACTTCCAACTTTTTCCATCCAAAATGACCTGCACCGTTGTGGTAGGATTCTAAGACCATTTTGACGTCTCTCTTGGGTACGATAATCTGCCAGACCAATTCATGTGTTTTAGGATTGGTATGCCTTCTGCAGAGCTTCCCTTGATACAGGAAGGAACAACTTTCTCTTTCCAGAGGTATTGAGTCTCAGCTGGGGCGTTCTGGTTAGGGTACGCACCTTGTTGTGTAAGCAGTTCTTTCACTAGCTTCACAGCCGGGTCACTATTCTGGGTGTCAGCCCATCCATGATGTGCTAATGGGTTGAGGTTTGCCTGCTGTTCTCTTTGGTAGATGCCGAGTTGATACTTTTCTACCTTAGAACGATGAAAGGCCGGTAGCTCAATTTCTTCCAACTCTTCCGGTTCCTCTTCCACGTCTTTCAGGTGTGGCATCTGGGATAAGGCATCTGCGGTCCGTTCTTGCGGCCTGCCCTATATTTGATGACAAAATTGTAGTTAGACAGCTGGGCTATCCATCGCTACTCCAACGCACCTAATTTTGCTGAGTCCAGGTGGGTCAATGGGTTGTTATCTGTGTCGATGGTGAATTCTGCAGCTGCCAGGTAATGCTTGAAACATTTGGTTACAGCCCAAACTACTGCCAGTAGTTCTAACTTGAAGGAACTGTAATTCTCAGGGTTTCTTTCTGTAGGCCAGAGTTTCCTGCTTGCAAAGGCAATAACTCTCTCTTTGCCTCCTTGCTTCTGTGACAGTACTGCTCCCAGTCCCACATTGCTGGCATCCGTGTACACAATGAAGGGTTGATGGTAATCCGGATATGCCAGGATCTCTTCTCCACTTGAGAAAGACGCATCTGTGCGTCGAAACGCGTTGTGGCATACTAGACCCCTGCTGTTCGTGCAATAAATTATTGGCAATTTAATCACCAACCCGTGGTTTCTTTAGCGCTCCAAACCTCTGACACCGCTTGTTTTTCTATCTGAGGATCTCTTCTCCAGTCATTGCACACTTCAGCTTGTTGAAGGAGTCTTCCCTCTCTTCACTCCACTGGAAAGGAGGATCGCGGGTTGAAGACCTCTTTGACTGTCCTACCAGAATGTCTTGGAGGGGAGCTCCTATCTTCGTGAACCCTCTGATAAATCTTCAGTAATAGCTTACCAGGCCCAGGAATTGCCTCACCACTTTCACATTAGTAGGTCTTGGCTAATCCCTTATTACGGTGATTTTATCAGGATCCAGTGCTACTCCCTCTGAACTCACGACGTGTCCCAGGTACTGTACCTTTGGCTTGAGAAGGTGGCACTTGGATGGCTTGATTTTCATGCCATATCTGGATAAGGCCTCAAACACTTCTGCCAGGTCTTGTAGATGTTGCTCATATGTCTTGGAGTAGACTATGATGTCATCTAGGTACAGGAAGACAGTTTCAAAGGTCTTATTGCCTAGGCAGCTCTCCATTAGGCGTTGGAAGGTACCGGGTGCGTTGCAGAGTCCAAACGGCATACAATTGAACTCACAGAGGCCCATAGGTGTAGTAAGCGCTGTCTTCTCCTTGTCGGCCTCTGCCACAGGAACTTGCCAGTACCCACTAGTCAGATCAAGGGTAGAAAAGTAGTTAGCAGATTTTAATGCAGCTAATGACTCCTCAATATTAGGTAACGGGTATGCGTCCTTTTGTGTGATGCGGTTGATCTGCCGGTAATCTACGCACATTCTCATGATCCCATCCTTCTTTCTAACCAACACTAAAGACGCTGCCCAAGGGCTACAACTATCACTTATAACCCCTGCAGATTTCATTTCTTTGAGCATGTCTTTGGCGGTTTGGTAGTGAGCGGTGGGTAATGGTCTATACCTCTCTTTTATAGGTTGATGGTTACCTGTTGGTATAGTGTGCTCTACTCCTTTAATTTGCCCAAAGTCCAACTGGTGTTTGCTGAATATTTGCTCATTTTCTTTTACTACCCGGAATACTCGATGCTTTTGATGGGAAGGTGTAGAACTGGTACCCACATGTAGCTTTTGGCACCAATACTCCAGCTTTTTCCCCTGAGCCATTGTCATCCACCTGTCTTGACGGGTTCAAGGGCTTGACAGCTGTGATGGCATTATTATCAACCATGAACAATTTACCCATGGTAGCATACTTTGGTAATGTGACTTCATCTTCCCCGCAATTTAGAAGGCATTTTGGCACTCTTCCCTGGTGTACCTCAACTACCCCTCTGGCTGTGAGTATAGTGGTTATTTGTCACACACTGAAAAAAAGATCCAAGGTTTCGGCATTAACAAGCCTCTATCTGGGATCTAATAGACATATAAACATGATACAGAACAAAACATAGTGAAATACAACATATTAGACAAAAACTAATGAGCCATGCACATAGTAAATGTGTCTGTAGGACAGTGTTCACACCACCAAAAGACTGAATCACAAAAAATAGTCAAACAAACGTGTAAAAATACTCTGTTGTAAAAAAAAAACACAGTAAAAAGCAAATGCTTCTGAAAAAGTAAAATACAGGATATTTAGATGATAAGTTTTTTTCTTTGGATCCTGCTCATTTTAGGTACCAATACACATGGTCAGGTTTTAAATACATCAGATAGGGGCTGCTCTGATATGGGTTACCTTGAAGTGGTAGAGCAGCTTAGTATACATTTTTTGGAAAAAAAAACGTATCATCTAAATACCCTGTTTTTTACTTTTTCAGTAGCACTTGCTTTTTACTGTGTTTTTTTTTACAACAGAGTATTTTTACACGTTTGTTTGACTCTTTTTTGTGATTCAGTCTTTTGGTGGTGTGAACACTGTCTTACAGATGCATTCACTGTGTGCATGGCTCATTAGGTTTTGTCTAAATTGTTTCTTGTTTCTGCAAGATTGGGGAGTCTCCCACCCCTCACTTTTGAGCCCTGCACATAAAAAGTTGTCTTCTGCAGTCAGTCCAAGTCAGACATTGGACCAGCTTCCAGAAATCAATTGCACTCGTGTCTTTCAGGTGTGAGGACAATATAAGTCCTAATCACCAGCACATCAGGGCAATGTCAGCAGCATACAACCCCTGTAATATATTATCTAATGACTGGCACATCAAAATGCTTAGCAGATGAAATCACTGTACTGAAAAGCAAGCTCCTGGCTGAAAGAGTGAAATCTGAACTGAGCATGCGTGCCGAGACTGCACACACTCACTGAAAGGGCTCCAACACAGGGACGTTAAAATCGGATGAGTGCAACGCGAGAAACCCTCGCATTGCACTCTGACCAATGGTAAAATTTAGTCAGAGCAGATGAACATTTGTCTTCAGCTTTCTTCTCATCCAGATTGTAGATAAGAAAAAAAGTAGCAACATGCTGTGAGTGGATCACATAATGCCAATGCAAGTCAATGGGTGCAGGAAAAAAAAGGACAGCACACTGACCATCCACTGACCATCCAAGTGGCATTGTTTTTTTACGTTATCATTCTGTAGCACAGAGCACTGTAAATGTTCCTAGAAATGATTGTACAGTAATAGTTGCTGAGAAAAAGTGCATAGCACACGGATGCCACATGGATGCCATATGGATGATAAGCGAGGGATAGCATTTGCATGACAGATGGATCACAACACGGATGTCAATTGGCCTACTCTCCTGGATGAGAAGCAGTCAGACTTTTCATACACTCATGTATTTCCAGCCAGAGGTAGTTTCTCACCACTAGTGGCGTATCCTGTTTAGTTAATCTAATTCTGGTCAATGGTTCGGAAGTAGCAGAGCAGAACAACAGAAGGATATAGTAGCCACAGAGAGATAAGCTTACACGATCAGGGTAGGTAGTAGACGTACAGGGTGGGCCATTTATGTGGAAGCACCTAAATAAAATGGTAATGGTTGGCTATATCAACTTTCTGTTTTTGGCACATTAGTATATGGGAGGGGGAAAACTTATCCAGATGGGTGGTGACCATGGCAGCCATTTTTAAGTCGGCCATTTTGGATCAAACATTATTTTTTTCAGTGGGAAGAGGGTCATGTAACACTTAAAACATATTGAGAATTTCATAAGAAAAACAATGGTGTGCTTGGTTTTAACATAACTTTATTCTTTCATGAGTTATTTACAAGTTTTTGACCACTTTTAAAATGTGTTCAAAGTGCTGCCCATTGTGTTGGATTGTCAATGCAACCCTCTTCTCCCACTCTTGACACACTGATAGCAACACTGCAGAAGAAATGCTAGCACAGGCTTCCAGTATCCGTTGTTTCAGATGCTGCACATCTCGTATCTTCACAGCATAGACAATTGCCTTCAGATGAGCAATGAGGAAAACTTTTTTGTGAATGGTGAAGTTAACAAAGAAAACCACCACTATTGGTCTGACACTAACCCACAGTGGATAGATCCCTCCAAGACTGTTGGAACACAAAAATTGATGGTATGGTGTGGTATGTGGGGTACAAAGATAGTGGGGCCACTCTTCATTAATGGAAACCTCAATGCCACTGGATATCTGAAATTGCTACATGATTGTATATTAGGAAAGTGTTAGGGTACCGTTACACGTCGCAATATCATTCCGATATCGCATACAATTCCACGGGAGCGCACACGTTTTTGGCACTTGTCCAAGATCGCATAGGAAATGTCACACAGGGAGAAAATACAACTAAGATGTTGTACGCAACTTTTGTGCGCTAGGTATGAGCAACCCAGCGTCCGAGAATTAACATTGTAGTGAATAGTGGAAGTTGCAAACAAGATCGTAGTTGCGCCGTCACACAGCACGATCATGCCACATCTCATATGCAACATTGCACAGTTGAAGGGCTTGCACAATCTTCTTGCACAATCGTAGCTGCGATTTTTTCCCGTCGCATTGCCCTGTTACACGACACAACGCACCAACGATATCAAATGCAACGACCACACCACGTGACTTTTTGTTGATGTTGCATTGCGATATTGTGACGTGTAATGGTACCCTTAGGGTACCTTTACATGTTGCAACATTGCATGCAATTTCACTTGCAATTTGCTGGTTGCAGTGAAATTATGGACACATTGTTTTATTTTGTTGCTGTGTACAAATGGAACAATGTGTCCATGATTTCACTGCAACCAGCAAATTGCAAGTGAAATTGCATGCAATGTTGCGACGTGTAACGGAACCCTTACTAAGGAAGATTTAGAACAAATAATAGAATGTGAAAACTTCTTTAATCACTGTAGCATGCCCAATCCTAACAGCGCAGCTACCCCCAGGACACAACAGCCAGCATAGGGTGGCTTCACACTGCGGTCAGGTCCGGTCCGGGGCTGTCATGGGTGAACCTGACAGCCCCGGACCGAATCAGCGCACAAAACCAGAGGGCTAATATGCCCTTCGGTCCGGTGTGCATCCTGCCGCAGCTGCTGATTATTCAAGACCGCGGCTTGCAGGGAGCTAGCGGCGGTCCTGAATTATAACAGCAGCATGCAGCTGCCAGTATCCAGTTCCCGGATCCTCCCGGATCGGGGCAATCCGGCCCCATAGGCTCCCATGTTAAGGGAGTGCCGGATTGCCCCGAAAGGATCCGGGGGAATCCGGGAGGATCTGGGAGACATCAATTAGGTGCAAATCGGACTCCCCGGACCCAAAAACGTTGCATGCAATGTTTTTGGATCCTGGAGGAAAATCCCACTTCTCCCGGAATCTTCCGGCAAGATGGCAGCCGGATGGCAGATAACTGCCATCCGCCTCCATCCGGCCCCATAGGTTACTATGGGGCCAAAATCCGGTTCGGGGCTGTCACCCCTGAGAGCCCCGGACCGGACCTGACCGCAATGTGAAGCTACCCAAAAAGGGGTCACACATAAAGGGGCAGCAGTACCTAAATAAAGTGCAAATGAGAGCAATTCTGACTTCACCCATAAATAGGGAATTATCTCTGGATCTTTAATTGCCTATATACCCCATAGGTAAATTATACATGATCTGGTGCAATACTGCACCTGCTTAATCAAGTTTATCCATTATAACGCCAAGTCTGGTATCTATCAGAAAACATAAGCTAGTATTTTCTGCCCTCTGGTGGACCCACCTTGGCCTTCATGGTGATTTCTACAACAAATACAAAATATACCCAGGATAATTCTCCTAGTGCAATTTAATTTCCCTGAAGAAGGCTCTATAAGAGCCAAAACGTTGGGATAATGTTCTGTTCCTATGTACACTAAAAGCAAGAGAATAAAATATCTTTGCTTGATTCAGAATTCTTCTCTTTTTTCTGTGAGTGTGTGCCAACTATACGAGTACAGTGTTGGCCAAAAGTATTGACACCCCTGCAATTCTGTCAGATAATACTCAGTTTCTTCCTGAAAATGATTGCAATCACAAATTCTTTGGTATTATGATCTTCATTTAATTTGTCTTCAATGAAAAAAACACAAAAAGAATTGTCCTAAAGCCAAATTGGATATAATTCCACACCAAACATAAAAAAGGGGGTGGACAAAAGTATTGGCACTGTTAGAAAAATCATGTGATGCTTCTCTAATTTGTGTAATTAACAGCACCTGTAACTTACCTGTGGCACCTAACAGGTGTTGGCAATAACTAAATCACACTTGCAGCCAGTTGACATGAATCAAAGTTGACTCAACCTCTGTCCTGTGTCCTTGTGTGTACCACATTGAGCATGGAGAAAAGAAAGAAGACCAAAGAACTGTCTGAGGACTTGAGAAACCATATTGTGAGGAAGCATGAGCAAGGCTACAAGTCCATTTCCAAAGTCCTGAATGTTCCTATGTCTACCGTGCGCAGTGTCATCAAGAAGTTTAAAGCCCATGGCACTGTGGCTAACCTCCCTAGATGTGGACGTAAAAGAAAAATTGTCAACAGATTTCAACGCAAGATTGTGCGGATGGTGGATAAAGAACCTCGACTAACATCCAAACAAGTTCAAGCTGCCCTGCAGTCTGAGGGTACAACAGTGTCAACCCGTACTATCTGTCGGCGTCTGAATGAAAAGGGACTGTATGGTAGGAGACCCAGGAAGACCCCACTTCTTACACCGACACATAAAAAAGCCAGGCTGGAGTTTGCCAAAACTTACCTATGAAAGCCTACTACGTTTTTTGGAACATATAAGCAGACCAATAAACAATTAAACAATCCTCCCCACCTCCCCCCCACCCTCAGCCATCCTTGATTCCAGCAGAAAGAGATCGAGTCCAGTTCAAAACATACGGCGGTAAACCATGTTCATATACAGTACTGAGTATTGACCTGGCCCCCAGTAGACTCAGGGCCTTAAGAAAGTAAGTTGTCACTCCTGTCCCGCTCCATTCGGGGTTGTAGATATCTGAAGCCCACCCAAAGACCCCTGCAACTCTCCCAACAGATACCATGGTGATTGCACGAATGGGAGAACCATCGCTAGAAGCTCAGTAGGAGACAGCTTGGAGAGTATAAACCCTCTCCACGTTTCAAAAAACTTCCCTGTGAATGTATCTTTATCCCTTGCAGTATCTAGACTTTCTATATGCATCACAGCCTTCAATTCCTTGAGTATGCCTGATATACCTGGGACTTGCTCCGAGAGCCAGTTGCGGAGAAGCAATCGCTTGGTGACCATTGCCAGTATATGAAGTATTCGGGCAGATTTGCCGTCCCATACCCCAGACACCGGGAAATGGAGAAGCCAGGCCAATATGTCCATTGTGACATGTGTACTGGTGACCTCCCTCGCTAGGGTTTCAACCTGCTTCCACAAATTCTGTACTTCCCCACACAACCATAAACCATGCACCATATCCGTTTTTGACTGGCCACATTTCGGGCAGTTTTGTTGCCTGTCAGGAAATCCAGCAGTTGGAGACAAAGTAAAACCATATATCGCCCTATGAATGATTCTATATTGCACATCTCTCCATCGTTCGCTGATTATATTCTTCCTCATGACCTCCCATCCTCTTCGAATCACATCCCCAACATCAGATCTAGGTATATATTTGGACCACCCGCTAAAGGTGGTGTCTTCCCTCATAGCTAAGGTCGTTTCCCTCAAGCTGTCATAGATGTACGACACATTAATGGTCAAAGGGTCTGATCCCAACCAGTCATCCCATATCGAGGGTCTGCATTCCTGAGAAACATTATGAAGATGGCGTAAAACATGATGATGCAACTGCCTGTACTGGATGATGTGGAATGGACCCAACTGGAATTTCTCCAGGACCTCTGATTCCGTCAGCCATCGCCTGTCTGGTATGTGAATGAGGTCTCCCAGTGTTCGAACCCCCTTCCCTAACCAAGCTGTAAATAAGGCATTATCCCTGCCCAGACTAAACCCTGCATGTTTCCATGGGTTAAGATATTTAGATGTTTTCCATGCCATCGACAACTTCTTTCTGACCGCTTTCCAGCACATGGCCGTGTCCCTATAAATGATTGTGTTCTTTAAGGTCTTGGGTACCATGGACCACGATGAATGTAGTAAGCTAGCCAGCTCCCAGGGTCTACACAACACAGCCTCAGCTGTATAATTAGAGTATCTGCTGGTCCCTCTGAGCCAGTCAATAACATGGCGCAGAAGGCAAGCTAAGTTATAGCCCCTGACATCCGGGAAGTTCAGTCCCTCCCGTCGTTTCGGGAGCGTCAAGATGCGACTGGCTATCCTAGCCCTTCTTCCCCTCCAGAGAAAGTTGGAGAACGCTGCGTTGAGTTTGTGGATATCCGCTTTCTTAAGCAGCAGTGGTATAGTTTGCAGCGGATACAGAAGTCTGGCGAAACTAACCATCTTAATTAGATGGCACCTTCCCAGAAGAGTCAACGGCAGACCTCTCCACCTCTCCAATTCTCGTGTTATTTTAGTAATTAATGGGGTGAAATTCAGGCTATAAATAAGGCTTGTGTTGCTGCTAAGAATCATGCCCAGATATTTTATGTGGTGAGACTTTACTCGGATGCCCTCTATCTCCCCCATTGGTCCACCCCCCTCTCTCCCCGGTCTGTGGTGTGGTGTCCCTAGACGTAAAATCTCACATTTAGCCTTGTTGAGCTTAAAGCCCGAAAATGTTTCAAAGGTATGAAGGTGCTGAAGCAATGTACCTAAGTCCCTTTCCGGTCTATTCATATAGATAATGACGTCGTCTGCAAATAGTGCTGATTTCATCATTACCCCCCCAATATCAATGCCCTCATGGGAACTATAGCCATTCAAATATCGTACTAGAGGTTCAATGGCCAAATTGAAGAGCAAGGGCGAAAGAGGGCATCCCTGTCTCGTCCCCCTCTCCAGAGAGAAAGGGGCAGACAAAAAGCCGGGGGTGCATATTCTTGCGCTCGGGTTCTCATATAATATCCTTAAAAATGTCCTAAATGCCCCCTGCAGACCTATCTTATCCAGGACCAAGTGCAGCCACGGCAAATTGACACTGTCGAACGCCTTTTCGGCGTCCAACAGTACCAACGCCGGACGGTCAGTATGTAAATTCACACGATGACCCACGGTATCCAACACCAGCATGGTTTGTCTGATATTGCCCACCGCCGATCTGCCCCTGACAAATCCCGCCTGTTGAGGACCAATAAGAGACGGTAATAATCCTGCCAGGCGATCTGCCATTATTTTGGCCATAATTTTCAGATCCTGATTAATCAGGGAGATGGGGCGATAGCTGGACGGGTCAGGTGAGCCCACGATACCTTTCAGCAGTAGCTTAATATGTGCCGTGTTAGTGTAATTCGAGATACTATCACCCGCAAGAATGCCATTGAATAAAGAAACTAGGCATGGGGCCACCTTGTCACACAGAGATTTGTAATAGTCTCCAGTGAAACCATCTGGGCCCGGTGCCTTATGGGCACCAAGGTTCTTGATGGTCGCTTGAACTTCAGTTAGAGATATCTCAGTGTTCAAGCTAGCTAAGCCATCTTCTGTGAGAACTGGCAAGGAGACCCTCTAGCCACTCCCCTCCCGCTTCCATCTCATGTTGTCCCGGGCCCTGCTTATACAGTTTAGCAAAAAATTTACCTAAATGAGAGTTGATGTCTTTTGGGTCATGTAGTGTATTTCCTTCAAAATCTAACAGAGAGGTAAATGTCGTGGGCTTGGTTTTGCCTCTGGCCAAATTCGCCATTATCCTCCCCGCCTTATCGCCAAATATATAGAGATCCACCTCCCATTGATCTTTACCCCACATTTCTCTCCGTTTAGCCCATACGTCAAGTTCCCTCTTAGCTCCCAACCATTCCTCTTTCGTTGACGGTGAAGGATTGTTTTGAAATTCCTTATGTGCATCTCTCACTTTGGTGCTGGCTAGTTGGAACTGTGTAAATGTTTTTTTTTTTGAGTGCTGGTGTAAGCCAATATTTTCCCTCTCATCACCGCTTTGCTCGTCTCCCAATATAGTTTAGGATCTGTCACATGAACTGCGTTGGTAAGAGCAAAATCAGTCCACCACTCCCCCAATAGTTTGTCAAAGTTGCTGTCTTTTCTCAAGTGAGATGGGAAGCGCCATATAAAGTCAGACCCCCTTAGGTGCTCATCACGTATTTCCACTACCACGGGACTGTGATCAGAGATAACCATAGGTTCAATGTCTATTTTGTCCACTCTAGACAGCAATTGGCTGCTGAGCAGGAATAGATCTAAGCGTGACCACGACCCGTGGGCATGGGAGAAGTGAGTGAATTCTTGTTCAATGGGGTGGTGCAATCGCCACACATCATGTAGGGCCAGTCCCTCAGCTAAGGTTTGCAACAAGCCTGACATCTGCCCGTCTGGGTTAGATCCTGTCATCGTCTTGTCACTTTGCCGATCAGCACCTTCAAAAAACACTGTATTGAAGTCACCCCCCACTATCCGAAGGTGTTCTGTGTCTCCTAGTAGTTCTACCTGTAGGTGGGAGAAAAAGGCATCCTGCGATTGGTTAGGAGCATATATATTAGTAACACTAAACCGTCCAGTCGGACTATCTATAACCAATCGCACATATCTACCCTCATCATCTTTAGTCTCAGAGACGGTAGTGTAAGGAAAGTTTTTATGTATCAGTATCAGTACTCCCGCCTTCCTCCCTGCTGATCCTGACCCATACACCGCCCCCACCCAGAGTCTATGCATCCTAAAAAATTCCGTATCTTGGAGATGTGTCTCCTGAAGTAGAGCAATGTCCACTTTCAACCTCTTAAGATGATTAAGTATCATGGAACGTTTCTCCGGCGACCTAAGGCCCTTAACGTTCCAGGACAGCAGATTAACCATTATCAATTGTCACTGGATGGGTCATAGCCAACGACACCGTGTTTTGGAAAAACTCAATCCATACGAAACACAACAAACAGAATATATACAGTGGTTGAAACTTCAAGAACACCCAAACCCCATAACCCCAACAACTCCTCAACAGGCGGCTAAAAGGCCACATACCAAACCTCATACCCAAATTAAGCCCCCTTCTCACCCATCTTTCCCCGAACCAACAATTCCCCAAATATAGGTCATGGACTCCCATATTCTGAAGGGCGCTCTCCTTTTCTGCTCCCGCCCTGTGACTCCAGTATGCAAGGAGATAATTAATACTGTGCACTAAAGTCGATTATCACATATCATCAGTTTTATACCATATCATATCATGCCCCCCACATCTGACGAGGCGTCCGGATTGAACGCCATCAAACCGTCTAGGCCAGGGCTTGGGGTCCAAGAGACATGACAACAATCATCTCCGGTATAAAAGTAAAAGAAAAATATGAAAAGAAAAAGGAAAAAGATCACCAGTTCAGGATTCCTCGCAATTGTCCTCCACCTGTGACCCATTTGTAGCGGAAGGACGCCTTCTCCCTCCACTACCATCACGTCGCACAAGCCTTTGTTCCTTTGGCGAGTTAGATCCTGGGCTTCCCCTCCCAGACGACCAACGAGGGGAGTCCTCTCGAACCGTTAGAGTCCCCGGACGATTATCCTCATTGTCTCTCCGGGCTCCTGTATGGCGGCTCCGTTGCCCTCCGTCATGGCTTCCCTCCGGGCTCCGCTGTGTCAGGCTCTTGAGGGCCTCCCCAGGGCTGTGATGCACCCTTATGGAGCCATCCGAACCCCCTGTACTTCAATAAGGCTGGGTACATAAGCTGAAAGCGTATGTTGCGCTTGTAAAGTATACTACACGCTTCCCCAAAGGCTCTCCGCTTCTTTGCCACTTCAGGAGAGTAGTCACCAAACAGTAGAACCTTATGTCCACGAAGCATCAGAGGGGCCCTCGAGCTCTTGTATGCGCGCAGCAGTTTTTCCTTGTCCCTGTAATTTAGGTAGCTAGCAATAGCCTGCCGCGGCTTCACTCTCTCTTGGGACGCTGTGCTAGCTTTGGCGGGACGGTCGGGTGGAGGACCTATCCGGTGTGCCCTTTCCACCATGCAGGGGCCCCTACTTCCCAGGATCTGAGGGAGTTCAGTCTCAAAGATGTCTAGTAGAGCCGTGGGGGTGATGGACTCAGGGAGCCCTATCAGTCGCAGGTTGTTACGACGGGACCGGTTCTCCAGGTCCTCCAGTTTATTAATTGTGCGTTCTTCCCTATCCTTGTATTCTGAGACTTGTTGCTCCAGCCATGTCACCCTGTCTTCAGAATCTGACACTCTCTGCTCCAGTGCTGCTATTCTGGCCTCCTGAGCTGCAGACTCCTCTCTAATGTCAGTGAGGGAATCTTGCAGCAACTCCTGCACTAGAGCCCTGAAAGTCTGCTTTAGCTCTCCCACCAGCTGTGCTGAGACCTCTGTGGCCAGCAACTTGTAGTCAATGGTGGGCTCAGGGCTCAGCCCCTCCGCCTGCTCCTTAGTCTCACCTCTCCCACCGCTGCTCCGGCCAGGATGGACACCGGGATCTTTCCCCTGCGAGCGGGGCTGCTGTTTGCTCGCCGCCTCCTTGCCTTTGCCTCCTGCTCCGCTCTGCGCCATCTTGGAGGGGGGCCCGGAATTTCTCGTCGCCATCCCCGCCATAACCCGCCTGGTGCCGGTGCTCCAGAGCCACCGATGCATGCAGGGGTAGTTCAAGAATAGGAGAGTGTGACTCCGGTTGCGTTTGGCGGCGATTTCTCGCCTTTGGATCAGGTATGGAGTCTCAGGCTCAGGGAGCTCAGTCCCTTCCTCCCTCTCCCATCAGGCCGGAAACCGGAAGTCCAGCCTACTACGTTTTGGAAGAATGTTCTCTCTTTTTGGGCAAAGGCATCAACATAAAGTTTACAGGAGAAAAAAAGAGGCATTCAAAGAAAAGAACACAGTCCCTACAGTCAAACATGGCCGAGGTTTCCTGATGTTTTGGGGTTGCTTTGCTGCCTCTGGCACTGGACTGCTTGACTGTGTGCATGGCATTATGAAGTCTGAAGACTACCAACAAATTTTGCAGCATAATGTAGGGCCCAGTGTGAGAAAGCTGGGTCTCCCTCAGAGGTCATGGGTCTTCCAACAGGACAATGACCCAAAACACGCTTCAAAAAACACTAGAAAATGGTTTGAGAGAAAGCACTGGAGACTTGTAAGGTGGCCATCAATGAGTCCAGACCTGAATTCCATAGAACACCTGTGGAGAGATCTAAAAATGGCAGTTTGGAGAAGGCACCCTTCAAATATCAGGGACCTGGAGCAGTTTGCCAAAGAAGAATGGTCTAAAATTCCAGCAGAGCATTATAAAAACTCATTGATGGTTACCGGAAGCGGTTGATCGCAGTTATTTTGGCTAAAGGTTGTGCAACCAAGTATTAGGCTGAGGGTGCCAATACTTTTGTCTGGCCCATTTTTGGAGTTTTGTGTGAAATGATCAATGTTTTCCTTTTTGCTTCATTCTCTTTTGTGTTTTTTCGTTGAAGACAAATTAAATGAAGATAATAATACCAAAGAATTTGTGATTGCAATCATTTTCAGGAAGAAACTGAGTATTATCTGACAGAATTGCAGGGGTGTCAATACTTTTGGCCAACACTGCATATATAGAGTTGGATATATGACCTCTCTTGATTAGAGAAGGCGCTGAAGTGAAGTTTTTTATTAACATCGACTTTTTACACAGCACAAAGGAGGGAGGTATCAAGAGGTTGCCTCCACAGGATTCAGCTAATCAGAGCAATGTCCAGTGTCCAAACATAGATAAGGGGCCCTAATTACTTCATGTAACATCCTCTTTACATTCCAGGTTCTTCCAAAAAGAGATGTTCTTCTGTTCATAATCTAACTGGTTATGGCTCGATTTCTCAGGGGAAAAAGCAACATACCAATGAAGACATATGTATATATATATCTAATATATAAAGCTGAACGTGTGTGTGTATATCCGGGATTGGCATCTACACCGTCGCCACTACAGCCACAAAATTTTGCACAGTCACACATCTGGACCCCGAGAGCGTCATAGGTTCACCAAACAATTTTGCCCCTATCTACATAATGGGGGAAAAGTGAATGGAAAAGTGTTGGAAGAAAATTGACAGCTGGCAGTTATAGCCACAAAATTTTGCACAGTCACACATCTGGACCCCGGGAGCGTCATAGGCTATGTTGTGAGGCGAAATTTTAACCCCGCGCATTCCAATTCATCAAACAATTTTGCCCCTATCTGCATACTGGGGAAAAAGTGACAGTTACCAGTTGACAGTTGTGAATGAGAGGGGCTTAATGATAGCGCCAAAGACTAACAGCACATACCAGCATATAGTCACTAAGGTGGGGCCCCAACATGAGATATTCACCACGCACGGGGACATGTATACACACCACACGCACACAAAGAGTAACAGCAAGTGTATAGTCGCTAAGGTGCAGCCCCAACATTGGATACTCACCACGCACCCGAACAAACACACACACACCACAAAGAGACACACGCAACACAGAGACACACCCCCACACCCCCACGGGGACACACACACCCCATAGCGACACATGCACTCACCCCACAGGGACACACACACACACCACAAAGAGACACACACAACACAGACACATACACGACACAGTCCCCCCCCACAGGGACACACACACATAGCCACCCTATAGGGACACATTCACTCACCCCACAGGGACACACACACCACAAAGATACACACACCATACAGACCCCCCCACAGGGACACACACACACATACACACCCTATAGGAACACATGCACTCACCCCACAGGGACACACACACCACAAAGAGACACACACAACACAGAGACACACACCCCCCACACAGACCCCCCCACAGGGACACACATACACACCCTATAGGGACACATGCACTCACCCCACAGGGATGAACACACACACCACAAAGAGACACACACAACAGAGACACACACCACACAGACCCCCCCCACAGGGACACACACACATACACACCCTATAGGGACACATGCACTCACCCCACAGGGACACACACATACACACACCCCAGAGACACACACACCACACAGACACAGTTGTGCACAAATCACCTCACACAACTCGCCTCATACGTGTGCTATCTTTAATTTCCAAACATAAACATCTGATTAAAAACAGCCAATGTGCAACACATGTGCCATATAGGGAATTAAGGCAGATGTCAGTCACATGAGCTGTCTATTATGTGTATGTGTGAGGTAACATATCCTGCCCGGCCAGGGGGAGGGTTTACTCTTGGCTGGAAATTTATTAGGCTGCCTATAGCAATCAATCACAGCTCAGCTTCTATTTTCTTACTGGTCATTAATATGAAATATTCAAATTCTATTTTGTTATAGCTAACATCAGTTATTTGTTAACCCGGGCGTAGCTGGGTACTACAGCTAGTATACATATACATACATACATATACATACATCACATACATCAAAATGTGTGCATAGATATCTTATAACACACACACACATATATACATATACCGTGTTTCCCCGAAAGTAAGACCCTGTCTTACATTAATTTTACCTCCGAAAGTCGCACTCTGTCTTACTTTTGGGGGGGGGTCTTACATTAGCCCAAAAAAAATGACAATTTTTTTTTAACAAAAAAATTAACATTTATTAACATGTTGAACAGTATCCCACTGCAGCCTCCCATAATAGTGCCATATCCCACTGCAGCCTCCCATAACAGTGCCGTATCCCACTGCAACCTCCCATAACAGTACTGAAGTGTACCGTGTACACACAGACACACACAGCTCCATACACAAACACCCATGCGGTACCCATACATACCCTTACCCATAGGTACACATACAGTACACACACACACAGACAGACAGCCCCATACACACACACCCATGGTTATGGTTATACAGTACACACGTTTCCATACTTTTTTTTTTCTCTGGGTCACTTTTGTTTTCCTCTGCGGTGCAGCTGTGGGACGCTTCTGCTGCAGGGGATGCTGGGCCAATCAGCAACGAGCCGGGACTGCAGTGACGTCGGGGCTGGGCAGCCAATCACAGCTCGAGCTGCTGGGCCAATCAGCACTCGAGCTGATGGGCCAATCAGCAGCAAGTCGGGGACAGCAGTGGCGTCGGGGCTGGACACAGCGGGGGACACACCGGGGGACAGCGGCGGCCCAAGGGTACGGTACTAAGGGAGGCCTTATATTCCCCAGCGCCCCCCCCCCAGGCGGCCTTACATTCAGGGGGGGCCTTATATTAGCAGACCCCCCCATTCCACCTACCCTGTCTTACTTTCGGGGGGGTCTTACTATCGTGGAAACAGGGTATATATATACTAGCTGTGAGCCCGATGCGATTGCATCGGGATTCTAGAATCTGTGTATAGGGCATTGCTCAGGCTGCTGCAACGACTCGCAACGCCCCCTTCGCGGGCATTGCGAGTGAGTCGCGTGGGCAATGCGCGCCCACGAACAAAGCCACGGAGGTAGCGGCGTGTGCGAGGGAAGTCGCTACGGCAATTATATAATAGATTATCAGTATGTAATATATAATTTCCCTAACGCACTTCCGTAAGTTTCGGCGCTGTTTCCGTCGTTGTGGACGTGGGGGCAGCGCCCACGCGACCTGTGAAGCATTGCCGGCGCCACTGACTCGCAAAGCCTCACTCGCAATGGCCGCCAAGCGGCCGTTGCGAGTCCTTGCAGAATAGGCGCGACTCACTAATTTATACATAATCACATACATAATACTGATAATTCCTATATAATCACATATATATATAGATGGCGGCCCGATTCTAAAGAATCGGGTAGTCTAGAATCCATATATAGTATATTTACTAATAGTTAGGGGAGTGGGGTGAAATGAATTGTGTGTATACAGGTGGCTCAGTGGTTAGCAGTGAGTGGGGTGGCTCAGTGGTTAGCAGCGAGTGTGGTGGCTCAGTGGTTAGCAGTGAGTGCGGTGGCTCAGTGGTTAGCAGTGAGTGTGGTGAGATTGGTCAGCACAGTGGCGTGGGCAGAGTTGTCAGCCCAGCGGTGTGGGCAGAGTGCTGAGTGCAGCGCTGTGGACAGAGTGGTCAGCACACACATACATACATACACACACACACACAGACACTTCGCTATAGTTAGCCCCGACCCTGCGTCTTCCCTGCCGGCTGGATCCTGAGTTGACATGTCGGCGCCCGCGGACGACTGGATCCAATATGGCGTCCGGGAAGTTTGGTGAGACTTTTTGGACGCGATATTCGATCGAGTAGTTCGGGGGCGGCGACATGTCGACTGAGGATCTAGGCGGCTGATGCAGGGCCGGTGGTAAGTATAGCGGAGTATGTGTGTGTGTGTGTGTATGTGTGCGGACAAAGTGAGTGAAGTGCGGAGAAAGTGAGGTGTGGTGATGTGGCCTCTGGCCGGGTGCATCACACGGGTTATCAATGCAGGTCTCTGTTCAGATGGGCCGGTTTTCCTGATTGTGTGTGCTGTGTGAAACCTGTCTGATGTACAGGGAGTTAACAGCTGAAGGGTTTTCATGAGCTGAGTAAAACAGCTGAGTGTGAGTGCTGAAGATCCAATACATTCATGAGCCTAATAAGCGACTGAACCTGTGGGGATGAGTGCTTTGCTGGGCTAAACCTGAATGGTGCACAGGGGGTTAATCACATCTCAGGTCTGTGTGTGAGTGAAGATGTGCTGATTGACTCACTGGGTTGCAGCTGTGAGTGAGCAGGCTGGATAGGAACCTGCCAGGTGTCTGAGTGAGGAGAGGACGATGGGATTCAGATGTCCAGACCAGTGCCATGTGAGGAGGTGCTGGAAGTGATCCGTCCCCAGTGGGGAAGTGATGGGAGCCTGCCAGCTCCATGCTAGTGCACCTGATGTGTGCATGCCAGCCAGTGTCCAGGACCGAGGACGGGTCAAGGGCCAGGTGGTCAGATGTGCGGTGTGAGAGAGCGAGTACGGCTCAAGAGCCAGGCGGTCAGATGTGCGGTGTGATGAGGACCGAGAATGGCTCAAGGGCCAGGCGGTCAGATGTGCGGTGTGAGAGACTGAGTACGGCTCCAGGGCCAGGCGGTCACAGCCGACTTTGGGACTGACTGAGTGAGTCATAATATGGCCCCGTTGATCCAGATGTAGTGTCCTAGATTCCGGTGGATCCATGGAGGTCTTGTGTGTACTGAGTGACAGTGTTCCTGTTACTATGTGATGGCTTATGTAAAAATGCCATGTGTGATGACTCATGTGCAATAGGATGGGGAATGATCCCTGTCAGGGTGGTAAACGGTGATAGCTGTCTTTAGAACCAGACTGAGGTCTGCAAGGGTCGGTGGGTGACGCCTTGATGTTCTGGGGAAAACGTATGTGAATGTCCTGTAATGGAATGTCATGTGGGAATGTCATATGGGAATGTCATATGGGAAAATGTAAGAAGAGAGAGAGAGAGAGAGAAGGAGAGAGAGAGAGAGATTTTTTACTAAAGTCCTGGAAAGTGCCAAGCCACGGAAGTAGCGCCGGACACGACGGAAGTCGCTACGGCAATTATATAATAGATTTATATATATACAGTACAGACCAAAAGTTTGGTCACATATTCTCATTCAAAGAGTTTTCTTTATTTTCATGACAATGAAAATTGTAGATTCACACAGAAGGCATCAAAACTATGAATTAACACGTGGAATTAAATACTTTACAAAAAAGTGTGAAACAACTGAAAATATGTCTTATATTCTAGGTTCTTCAAAGTAGCCACCTTTTGCCTTGATTACTGCTTTGCACACTCTTGGCATTCTCTTGATGAGCTTCAAGAGGTAGTCACCGGAAATGGTTTTCACTTCACAGGTGTGCCCTGTCAGGTTAAATAAGTGGGATTTCTTGCCTTAGAAATGGGGTTGGGACAATCAGTTGTGTTGTGCAGACGTCTGGTGGATACACAGCTGATAGTCCTACTGAATAGACTGTTAGAATTTGTATTATGGCAAGAAAAAAGCAGCTAAGTAAAGAAAAAGTAGTGCCCATCATTACTATAAGAAATAAAGGTGAGTCAGTCCGAAAAATTGGGAAAACTTTGAAAGTGTCCCCAAGTGCAGTTTCAAAAACCATCAAGTGCTACAAAGAAACTGGCTCACATGAGGAAAGGAAGACCAAGAGTCACCTCTGCTGCGGAGGATAAGTTCATCCGAGTCACCAGCCTTAGAAATCGCAGGTTAACAGCGGCTCAGATTAGAGATCAGGTCAATGCCACACAGAGTTCAAGCAGCAGACACATCTCTACAAGAAGTGTTAAGAGGAGACTTTGCGCAGCAGGCCTTCATGGTAAAATAGCTGCTAGGAAACCACTGCTAAGGACAGGCAACAAGCAGAAGACACTTGTTTGGGCTAAAGAACACAAGGAATGGACATTAGACCAGTGGAAATCTGTGCTTTGGTCTGATGAGTCCAAATTTGAGATCTTTGGTTCCAACCACCATGTCTTTGTGGGACGCAGAAAAGTTAAACGGATGGACTCTACATGCCTGGTTCCCACCGTGAAGCATGGAGGAGGAGGTGTGATGGTGTGGGGGTGCTTTGCTGGAGACACTGTTGGAGATTTATTCAAACTTGAAGGCATACTGATCCAGCATGGCTACCACAGCATCTTGCAGCGGTATGCTATTCCATACGGTTTGTGTTCAGTTGGACCATCATTTATTTTTCAACAGGACAATGACCTCAAACACACCTCCAGGCTGTGTAAGGGCTATTTGACCAAGAAAGAGAGTGATGGGGTGCTATGATGGTTTGGAGTGAACTGGACCGCAGAGTGAAGGCAAAAGGGCCAACAAGTGCTAAGCATCTCTGGGAACTCCGTCAAAACTGTTGGAAGACCATTTCCGGTGACTACCTCTTGAAGATCATCAAGAGAAGGCCAAGAGTGTGCAAATCAGTAATCAAAGCAAAAGGTGGCTACTTTGAAGAACCTAGAATATACTGTATATACTCGTGTATAAGCCGACCCGTGTATAAGCCGACCCCCCTACTTTTGCCCCCAAAACCTGGGAAAATCTATTGACTCGTGTATAAGCCGAGGGTGGACCCCAGCACAGGTATACAGCCCCCAGCAGTGTGGTATACAGCAGCCCCAGAGGTATATACAGCAGCCCCAGTGGTAGTATACAGCAGCAGCCCCAGTGGTATATACAGCAGCAGCCCCAGTTTGGGATATACAGCCCCCCGTGGTTGGGATTACCCGAAACCCCCGTAGTATTAAAACAGCCCTAGTAGTTTATACAGCCCCAGTGGGGAGTATACACGTTGCCCCCGTAGTATATACAGCCCCAGTAGTATACACGCCCCAGTGGTGTATACAGGCAGCCCCCGTAGTATATACAGCCCCGTGGTAGTATTTCAGGCAGCCCCCCGTATTATATTTCAGCCCCAGTGGTAGTTTTACAGGCAGCCCCAGATTTATACAGCCCCAGTGGTAGTATACACGTAGCCCCAGTAG
>JARQOC010000003.1:256523261-256572905 GCA_033576535.1 Allobates femoralis | reverse complement strand
ACAGGGTAATTCAATCATGAGGGTGGGGGGTACCAGTCGTTGTGGAAAAATCACAAAATATATTGGAGCACAAATAAAATTACAACAGCAGTAGGTGGACTTAAACAGTAGGAAAATACCTAATCAACACTCTAAACATCTTTTCAAAAATCCTCAGTTGATATCTAATGCACTATGCAAGAGAAACAGATAATAAAACATATATTTTATTGTACACTAATGACAGGGACACTGGGTCATTCACAAAAAGACCTGCCAATACACATCTAAAGCTGAGCTACCAGCACATATGAAGGCTCATATTGTGTCTGACCTGTTGGTTGTAGAGATGAGCCGACCAAGCCACCTCCACAATCCTCTATCACTACAGTCACAGTGTAAATAGGAAAAGCCACCCTCTGTATTCTAGTCCTTGTACAGTTACTAAATTTACATCAATTTCAAACAAAAAACTTCAAATGTGTTCAAATGTACTCAATAGGGGTGTTACCCCACTGTCTTGGAAGTGTGTAATCCAATCCATCACTCCACCATATGCACAGACCAGAAAATGATGTCTTACTAACCAGTGCACTCAAGGAATAGTTCCACTTGGTCCCGCCGTCCTCCACACCTCACCTCGACGCGTTTCGCCGTTAGGCTTCGTCACCTGAGGAAGACAACAATCCGTTGTGGAAATGCATTGTGGTAAATAAATGTGTTAACCCATAAGTAATCTCTTTATTTTTGCCCTCCAGCACTTTTAGCCAGTAACTCTTTCTTTCCTTACTTCCAAACGCAGAGACCCCCCCGAAAAAATATACTGCCACCCGGGGCAAAGTGCACCAGCCCGCCCCTGGGCTGCCATCTTCTACTGCTTAGGCGACACTGTCTCTCAACTTGCAGTATTGTGAGATTCAACTGTTCTACCTCTGGCAGGTAGGTCACACAGTACTCCATCAGCATTCGCATATATGCAAGATTTTCTTCTGTTCCTACAGCAGAGAATGACAACATACTGTCTTCATCAGGTATCCAGTCCTGGTGATCACGTGGATTGCTTACTTTCATCACACCGGACTTCTTTACCATTATTTGCATGGCTTGGTCATTTCTCCCAATGAGCTTTCTCAACAGAGCATGAGGCATGTGGATGACTTCTTCCCGCAGACTTTGAGTCTTCTTCATATGCTCCAGCTATCTTGCAGCTTCTTCAGTCTTCAGCCGGATCATCTGCTTTGTGCAAACGCATCATAAATGCATGTCACTTAGAATAGCCACATCATTTTACTGTGGCTTCTGTTGTGGACAGAACCAGCAGTTGTTTGGCTTCCGAAGTCCAGTACACCTTACAGGCTCCCACAACCTTCTTAAACTCTTAATTCACTGACTCTCTGGTCATTCTTCTCTAAAGTCATTGGGGCCATCTACGAGGCACTTGTACAGAAATGTTTCTGTCTCACAGTGGTCTCCAAGCGTTCATCCAGCTCAGGTCTCAGGGCTAACTGACTTTCAGCCTCTTCACCCTCTTTGACCAGGAGGACACTTGTCACTCCACCTTCTCCAAGGCTACCATTTTCATCGACTGGTACTTTGCCAGGCGGCCTTTGAGCTCTGAAACTTCCTCCTCCAGCTACTCACCTCTCAGCAGCCCATCTCTGAAGCTTCTCCTGTTTCAACTGCTCCTTTTCCAGCAGAGTCCTCTCAGACTTCTTCATCTCCAATGACCCTACTTGGCTCTGGACAGCCTGTCTCTGAAGCTTCTCTTGCTTCAAATGGGCTTGCAGCATCTCCTTGAGCTCCATTATCTCAGCTCTTACATCCACCGATTCAGCCCAGCTCGCAATACTCGATGAGGTATTCACTTCATACCTCCCTTCCCAGTGGCTACTTCCACTTCTGCACTTTCAACCTTATTTTAGGGACCTGCAACACCCATAATAGCTTTTGCAGCATCACTCTCTACCTTTTCCAGGGTCTCTGCTGCTTCACTCTCGACCTCTGCCACTTTGCCTTTCTCTTGGGCATTGGCAGCCTTATCTTGAACCCTCTCATGGGTCTCAACAATACCATCTTCAGAAGGTCTCATGCAGGGCCGGCGTCAGCACCCGGCGTACCCGGGCAAGTGCCGGGGCCCGACGGCTTGGAGGGGGCCCACCGGGCCCCTGAGGGCTAGGGTCACACTTGTGTTGTGACCCTAGCCTGACGCAAGTATTGTCTGCTACAGCGCAGAGCGTTTAACGCTATGCGCTGCCAGCAACTGAGCCCATAGAAACCCGCAGTTTACATTGACAACGAGTGGTTGTCACGGTAAACGTCGGGTTTCTATGGGCTGCCTCCAGTGACAGATGACACAATCACTACTTACTGGAATAATGGCAAAAGAGTGGCCAGACAATCTGGGGTCAGTTCCAAGAAGTGGACAAAAGGAGAAGCCAGAGATGTAGGCCAAAACACCTGCCAAGGTCAGGTATGCCAGGGGGGCGATACAGTATGCAGGGAAAAGGCAAAGGCGTAATCAGGTCATCTACAAGGGATCAGAAAACCAAGCAAATGGATACAAGGTCAGACAGAGCTTGGGTGATAGATCTATTATCAATAGCAGTGACTTTCATATGAAAACATACTTTTTTTTAAATAATTCTTTATTTAGATTTCAATAAACAAGTAACAAAAAACAAGGAAAATGCATAAAGAGGAAAAGCTACTTTTAATAAGGGTAGACAGGGTCAGGTAGTAGATCTAGGAAGCAGCAGAGTACACCCAGCACACGCAAGTGTATGATTGACACCAGACAGACAAAGCCTGCATACTTAAATAGCAGACTGATCACTATGGAGTTGAAACACTCATGTATCTACGACCCCAGACCCAGTATGGAACATAACACAGACAAAACAGACTGACAGTTCAACCACACCCAGAGACCAGGTATTCCAACATACAGCAGAGACAAACATTGCAGTGTGGAGAATGTGACAGCAAGGACTAGTTTTGTGGCATTCTTCATCTGGGACTGTCCACCATCATCATCAGAATTTGAAATTACAAAAAATCTACCATCAAATGAATTGTCTGCTGTGTGTGATATAGTGTGCAGGTGGATTAATGGGGGGTAGTTGATCAGGAAATTAATTGGGTCAGTAGAACACTCAACATTTGTCTGATTCTAGTATACATATTAATAAGAGAATCAGAAACCAATCAAAATCATCCCCATATCTTAATCTGAATCAATAGTGATAGTAAACATGATATGTGGTGCAGGGGGGTATGCAGGACAAACTCTAGTAACAGTGACCCTTGATAACAATGTACAAACAATAAAGGAAAGAAGGAAACCAAGATATGGTCTAAAAATAAGAACAGTATATTTTATCAGGCTATAATGCCAGGTAAATGGATCATATGCCCAGGACATGCGCAGTGAAAGATATAGAACGCCGTAAACACGGCACTGCATGGCGGTTTTGGACTAATGTAAGTGAACAAAGGATAATTATAATTGATAAGCACCTGTAAAGCATGAATGATTTTAATTAATAATTATGACTACTTGCACTATTTTTCTCTATGTAATGTACCTAAGGTAGATTACAGGCACATTACCTTAAGCACTTTATTGATATGTAAATATTATGATGATTGCACAACTCTTGCACAAGGACATAATCTCAACCATAGTGCTATCTAGCTGGTTTGGCAATTGCATATTGTAGTAGTGAAAAATATCTACACCAAGTATTAGTCAGGGCCGTATTTGGGGTTTATGCTGCCCCAGGCACTTTTATTTGTGCTACTCCCCCAATTTGTAAGTCAGACGAACGGCGTGTGCACACAAAATCTATTTCAGGCGGATCTGCTCTGTTACCCACTTGAAAAAGAGATAAACTCTAAAAGACTGCACATACAGGAGCAGCCCAAGGAATTAGAATATCATCAAAAAATTACTGATCTCAGTAATTTAATAATAAAAAGTGAAACACATATATTATATAAAGTCATTACACACAGGGTGATCTATTTCATGTGTTTATTTCTGTAAATGTTGATGATTATGAAATAAAAACTGAAAGGTCATCATCTCAGAAAATTAAAGTAGGGAAGATGAAGGGTTAAAAACCGCGCTGCCGTATTCCACAAGACATCAATCGGTGAATATAATATTGATTTATTAGTCAATGTGTTTCGGGGCTCCCAGAAACGCCCTGAAACATGGCAATATGATATTGATTTGTCCTGAGGAAGGGAGCTGGGAGCCCTGAAATGCATTGACTAATAAATCAATATTATATTCACTCTTTGATGTCTCGTGCAATATGGCAGGGCAGTGTTTAAGCCTTCAGCCTTCCCTGTTTCACAATGCTTTCCCCATCTGGTTCACAGTGCTCTCTCCCCCATGTGGCCCTCTGTTATTCAGTGCTCTCCCCCATGCGGTCCCCCATTACACAGTGCTCTCCTCCCTCATGCAATCCCCAGTTACACAGTGATCTTCCCTCGTTTCACAGTGTTCTCCCCCCATTTGTCCCTATTTCAGTGCTCTACCCACAATGCGGCTCTCCATTTCACAGTGCTCCCCCCCATGTGGTCCCCTATTTCACAGTGCTCTCCCCCATGCAGTCCCCATTACACAGTGCTCTCCTCCCTCATGCAGTCCCCAGTTACACAGTGATCTTCCCTCGTTTCACAGTGTTCTCCCCCCATTTGTCCCTATTTCAGTGCTCTACCCACAATGCGGCTCTCCATTTCACAGTGCTCCCCCCCATGTGGTCCCCTATTTCACAGTGCACTCCCCATGTGGCCCTCTGTAATTCAGTGCTCTCCCCCATGCAGTCCCCATTACACAGTGCTCTCCTCCCTCATGCAGTCCCCAGTTACACAGTGATCTTCCCTCGTTTCACAGTGTTCTCCCCCCATTTGTCCCTATTTCAGTGCTCTACCCACAATGCGGCTCTCCATTTCACAGTGCTCCCCCCCATGTGGTCCCCTATTTCACAGTGCACTCCCCATGTGGCCCTCTGTAATTCAGTGCTCTCCCCCAAGCAGTCCCCATTACACAGTGCTCTCCTCCCTCATGCAGTCCCCAGTTACACAGTGATCTTCCCTCGTTTCACAGTGTTCTCCCCCCATTTGTCCCTATTTCAGTGCTCTACCCACAATGCGGCTCTCCATTTCACAGTGCTCCCCCCCATGTGGTCCCCTATTTCACAGTGCACTCCCCATGTGGCCCCATTTCACAGTACTCCCCCACCCCCCCATTTGGTCCCCTGTTTCACAGTACTCCTTCCCCCTTAATGTGGCCCCCTGTTTCACAGCACTCCTCCCCACTATGTGGCCCCTGTTTCACAGTACTCCCCTGCCCCACCATTATAACCCCCTGTTTCACTGTACTCACTCCCCCAATGTGGCCCCCTGTTTCACTGTACTCCCTCCACAATGTGGCCCCGTTTCAGAGCACTTCCTCCCCCACAATGTTACTCTCTGTTTCACAGTACTCCCCCCACAATGTGGCCCCCTGTTTCACAGTACCCCCCCCACAATGTGGCCCCCTGTTTCACAGTACTGCCTCCCTGCAAAATGTGGCCCCCTGTTTCACAGTACTTCCTCCCCCCACATTGTGGCCCTCTGTTTCACAGTACTTTCTCCCCCCCACAATGTGGCCCTCTATTTCACAGTACTTCTTCCCCTACAATGTGGTCCCCTGTTGTAGAGTACTTCCTCCCCTCATAATGTGCCCCCATGTTTCACAGTACTCCTCCCCTACAATGTGGCCCCTGTTTCACAGTACCTCCTCCCCCCACAATGTGGCCCCCCTGTTTCACAGCACTTCCTCCCCACAATGTGGCCCCCTGTTTCACAGTACCCCTCCACCCACAATGTAGCCCACTGTGTAATAGTTCTTACCCCCTCAGGCTGCTCCAGCATTTACTTTATCCTCTATTCATGCTCCATCGTTCTCCACCTCTGTACAGAAGCCAGCAGCTGATGAGAAAAGCTCATTCACCCTTGGGACAGGAGCTGCTCTTCTCCACTGAACCCGGAAGTGTCGGCTGCACATAGTGCAGAGGGTCTGAGAAAACAGTGTCCCGAAATACAGTTAACACCGGGACATTGCCGCCCATGCTGACACCTCCACTTTACATAGAAAATTCGGGGGAAGGGAGGGAAGCTTAGAAAATTTTTTTTTTCAAAACTCATATTGGCCCCACCCTTCCCCGCAACCTGGTTCCCCAGGCACGTGCCCTCAAGTGACTAATAGTAAATACAGCCCTGCTACTAGTAAATAAACATGTAGGCTACTAAATTCTAAGGCACAGTTTAATGATTAGTTAACTATCTTGGTAAATATTAGCATTCTGATCATACCACATCTCCTGGGGAGGGGAGGAAGTAAAAGAGTATACCGACATTACAGCACAGGATCACTGTGTGTTCTTTTTGTGAGTTAAAACATTTCCCTGCCTGTTTGTAAAATATGTGTTACCTCAACGAAAGAATAATTTGTTATTCCGTGCTGCAATATCTGTCTATCCTATCTCTTCTTCTCCTGCTCAGTAGATGTGGTAAGATTAGACCGTGTTCCGTGCATGGTCAGAAACAGGAATTAGTCTTTACATAGCAGGGACGCATATATAAGGTTATCTCAGCATAGGAACATTTTTTAAAATACATCCAATTGTAGAAATTATTATTATTTCAAGATCTATTGATAAAAATGAACTTTAAAATTAACTGTGTGGGGAAACCCCTTTAATTTTGCTCAATGTTAAGTGATACAATTAATATTAATATAAAATAATTATAAGTAATATAATAATATTAAGCAATACTGATTTCAGCCTATTGGTTCGGCCTCCACAACATTCACGGTTTCTCATGTGGCCCCTCAAGAAAATGTCCAGCCCTCCTCTATTATGTATATCACTATATTCTCCATAAGGCTAGGGTCACATATGCAGATTTTACTTGCATTTTTGGAGATGTGCGTTTTCTAAAAACGCATGTAAAAACGCACCTATAGGCCCCCATACAAAAAACGCATGCCCCAATAGCAAAAATGCGTGTCTAAATGGCACATGCGTTTTTGGGTGCGTTTTTGGCTCTGCACCAAAAAATACTGCATCATTTCTTGAAAAGCTAGCAGCGTTTTTTGGTGCTTTTTCAAAAACGCATGCATTTTTATAACATGGGGCCCTATAGGAAACGCATGCGTCAAAATGGAAATGCGTTGTTGCATGCTTTTTCGCATGTGTTTTTAAACAAAAGGCATGCATTTTTAAGGGCTTTTTAAGGGAGCCCCCACACCTAACAGCAAAAACGCAGGCAAAAACGCAGGTGGCCAAAAAATACCTAAAAAAACGCATAGCATGTGTGACCCTAGCCTAACACAGTACATAAAGCAAAAAATATCTCTCCCATTATGGACATCTACAGATCTGCACCAGAGCGCTAGTGTGTTAATCACATGACCTATCAAACGGGTCAGTGGGGGGATCACCTTCTAAACTGCCCAGGGCCCTTGCTACTGTTTACACATCTCTGATTATCCCCAATGGCCCATCAATGCATCTGTTAAGCTAGGGTCACATTAACGTTAAAGGAGGTTGTGTTAAAAACATAGATTTTGTCAGCCTTAACACTAGAAGTCCCAGAGAGGGATCATTTAATATTTTTACCTTTGGAACCCAGAGACGGGTCGAATGACCTGAAGGATTTTAGGCTACATTTACAAATGAAAGGATGCTAATTGGAGCCATCAGAGTTGTCAGTTTGGACTTAGGGTCATTTGACCCTCTTTCGGGACTTCAGAGGGGAGCTCGAAATTTCTGGGACTTCTAGTGTCTAATGTCAAGTCTAATGTCAAGAACAGGGAATCAGATATGTGTTCTATATGTCCATTAAAGGGAACCTGACCCCTCATAATCACCCCAAAGCCTCTGAATACCTGTCCCTGCACCCCCACAAATAATTTCCAACATTGCTCTTGTGTTGGAAATGCTCCCTATAAAAGATGAAATCTAGCCTTTTATACTTACTGAAAGTGCGACTTCTGCTCCCTGAATAAGTCGCACAAGGCGTTGCCTGTACGCTCCTAAGCCGCCCATTATCACGCCCCGATGGGCGTGATAAGAAATCCATGTCCTCCTCGCGCTGCCTTATGGGCGCATCAGCCGGTATGACGTAAATAGCGTCATATCCGGGCAAGATGACGTCGGTATACCCTTTAGGTGTACCGCCGACCTCACCATATGCATTGCGCATGCGCGGGTTTTGCTTTACGGCTGGGAGTGCTGTAAAGCAGAAGCCGCGCATGCGTAATGCGTACGACGTCTTCCTATCCGGATATGACGCTATTTGCGTCTTACCGGCTATTACGCCCATAAAGCAGGGTGAGGATGACGTCGTACACATTGCGCATGCGCGACTTCTGCTTTACAATTGATATAGTTATTTTCATCTTTCTAATTTTCTGATCAGCCTATTCTCACATAAAACTTACTATACAAGTCTATGGGTGCATTAACGCATGCATTTCTATGCGTTAATGAAGCTGCAAAAGTATTGCGTTCAAGCGCAATGAAAGTGTGATTTGAACTTAGCTTAAAGGAACTAGTAAAAATAATTTTAAATGGTTTTTAAAAATGAAAAAACATCTACATTTTAGACATGTCATATCTGTGAATATTCCAAAACATCTGTGGGGACACTGGAATAATACTTTCAAGTGATATTTAAGAGTCTGTCATGTGAGTGTACATGAGAAATAACATTTTCCTGCATTATTACACCAATTCTCCCAACTGTCAGGCTGGCTTGAAACCACAGTTTTAGGGATTCGGGGCTGTCCAGTGTGAAAAGGACAGCCCTGGATGCGATGTTGGCCCCATAGTATTCCTTTGGGGATGGATGGGGCCAGATGGCAATGATTTGTCATACGGTCTCTGCTGTCAGGGAGATCCGGCAGAACTCGCTTTTTTTCCCTGGACACAAAATCGCAGCTTGCAGCGTTTTTGTGTCCATGGCAAAAATCTGACTAAATCAGATCCTGCCGGATCCTACCGGATCTGGTGCGATCTGACGCCCCCTAATATGTGAATCTGTGGGCGCCGGATCGCACCGGATCCATCAGAAAATTGGATCCGGCTGCCAGTCGCCGGGTGCTAAACATCAGCGGCGGCCAATGCTGAACTTCAGCACCTGGAGGGCTCCCAGCTGAAATTTCAGAACCGTGGCTAGCTCCCCGCTAGACATGATTTTGAAATTTCAGAAAATTGGACAACGGCATCATCACACACTGCCGATTCCAGCAGAAAACAGAACCGGAGGGCATATTAATCTGTTCTGTCCGGAGCTGTCAGGCTGTGTCTAGTGCATCCAGCAAGACACCGGATACAGCCTGACACCAAAAAACCGTGGTGTGAAGTCGGCCTAAGAGATATGCTGACACCTCATTATGCTGCAGAACGTTTTGTGTGGAGCAACGTGAAGTTGAGATGTTTTGATTGATGGCATTGTGAGTTCAAGAATCAAGGGGGAGGAGATAAATTGGCTCATAAATGAAGAGAAAAATATAAGGAAATGTAAAAGAAAATATCCAGCACTTAGGCTAAAAGAATAACATGACAGTGCCATAAAGATTGAGTGGGTTCAAGGATGACTAATTCCATAAAAATGGGGTAATAGATACACATCATTTATGCCCTTCTTGGATTACTCATTGCCCTCAGAGTCACAACTCCCTGCCATCCATATTAAAGATATATATCCAATTATGGACCTTCTGTGCTCAACATGTAATCCAATACAATACAAAAAATACCTTAAAATTACATTTATAAGGCATATAAAATCTTAGATTCTAGTTAAAATGTTTTGGCAACTAAAAACTGTACTACTTCTCAGCTTTCATGGCATGAAAGTCCTTGAAAGACATTTGAGGGGTAGAATGGGGGTGGGAAGGGTGGAGAATAAGGAAACACCCCTTTTCTAAAATGTTCTTCAAAGCTCTCTTTGTAATTTTCTATGCCTTAGGCCCCTTTCACATGAGCATTTTTTGCTGATTGCGGCAGATCCGGCAGATATACCACATCGGCAAGCCCCATGCATTGTTTATGGGGCTTGCGGTAAATGAGGTATTGACACAATCCGGCAAATCTGGCTGTTGTGGCCACCAGAAACTCTGTGGTTGGCTGTGGTTATTTTGCGTGTCCACAACAGCCGCAAGTGCTGGATCACGGTAATACCGCACTTGCCACAAGCCCTATAGACAATGCATGTGGCTTGCCGCAAGCCTGCCGCAAATGTGTCCGTTAGGCGGCAAATGCGGTAAAATGCTTATGTGAAAGGGGCCTAATAAATATATTTTTGAAGAATAATGTATTTGGAAAATTACTGGTTGGGTTCTGGGAATACATAATTGGCTATTCAAATATGTGTAAGCAAGTGGAATTGCTGCTTACACGGCCCTTGAAGAAGACACGATGTTCAGCAATGTAATTAAGGCTAGGGTCACATTTGCGCCATGGATCTGCTAAAAGCTAACGTTTTTCATGCTGAAATGTGTGAAAAATGCATGTGTTAATAGATCCATAGGTTCCAATGAAAAAACGCACGGTCAAAAGGCAACACTTTTGACGCTATGTGTTTTTCCATCAGCAACAAAAAACGCTGCTAGCAGCGTTTTTGGGTGCTTTTGCAAAAACGCATGCATGTTTGTTAACATGGGCTCCAATGTGAAACGCCTGTGTTAACGCATGGTACATATATGAACCATGCGATAACGCATGCGTTATCGATAGCGTTAGTTTTGCCACAAACTGACAACAAAAAAAATGCCTAGCATTAACGCAGTCATCCCAAAAACGTCCCTCCAAGTGTGAGCCTAGCCTGTTTTAAATGTGTTTCATATGTTTGATGGTTAACAAGCATATAGTTGGAAACATGTAGACTGACCCAGACTGGGAGAAGCTATATGGGCAGAAAAGAGAGCTGTTTCAGGGGACAGTCTGAATCTGTAGCTCAGTGGTGCAAGGTCTAAGTAATGGTGGGTTTACACATCCCGATATCGGCGTCCAACTCCGACCAAAAGTCACAAGGTTCGTGCGTTGGCCCCGATATCGTTCGTGCGTTGTATAGTATAAATGACCAATACAATGCACGAACGATGCCAAAAAGATATCGGGGATCGAATGAGCGTGCTCTCCAACGGCCCGATATTGGATGGAGGTTGGAGCCGGATCGTGCTGTGTAAACACCCAACTACGATGTACAGTACAACATCCCCTATTCTCTCCCATATTAAATGGTCGTTCCTGGGTCGGCCGTACAAGGGGGCGTAGACATCGTAGAGACGTTGTATGCCGATATCGCACTGTGTAAATCTCCGATGCGATCTTGGAAATCTGGGCAGAAAAAGTGCGCTCCCGCGCCGTCGGATCCAATATCGGACCGACGTTGGAGCGTGTAAACCCACCATAAGGCTTAAGAGTTAGCAGACTGCTTTATTACAGGTCTGTGTGAAGAGTGAGACAATGGCTAGGGTCACACTTGCGTTTTTTTTTTTATTAAATCCTTATCTGGTTTTGAGCTTTCAAAAAGCTCAAAACCGCATCAGGAAAAGCTCCTCATAGGAGCCCATTCTAAAGACCGGATTGCATTACATGGAATCCGGTTTCCGCATCCGGCTCTGCAGCCTGCGTGAAAAATCATGCAGGCTGCAGTTTTCAGAGCGGTTCTATCATCGGCAATGCGGTAACCGCATTGCTCAGGATGTGTAATCCTGAGCAATGCAGTTCCCACATACTTTGCTTATCCCGGCTACCGCCGGGATAAACAAAGTGTTAATTGTTGTATAAAAAGCTTAAATATTATTAATACGTGTGCCCATCATGTCTCTAGGGGGTGCCCACCCCCCCTAGAGACATGCTGCCTACTCTGGTGGGCATGTAATAGGTTAATTACTCATGTACAGTAAGCCGGCTCCTGTCGGCTCTGTACATTTTTATGAATGAAGCCACCTGCTTCTATCAACGGTGCGCATACTATACGTAATGTACGTATAGTATGGGCGCTGTCCAGGGTCCTGAAGGCTTTTACAGTAGATCTATGGGGCTGCGCAGCGCCATAGATCTACTGTAAGTGTGTACAGGACATCAGACAGCGCACATACTATACGTACATTACGTATAGTATGTGCACCGCTGACAGGAGCAGGCGGCTTCATTCATAAAAATGTACAGAGCCGACAGGAGTCGGCTTAGGCTAGGGTCACAGTTGCATTTTTTACAAGCGTTTTTGGAGACCTGCGTTTTCAAAAACGCATGTAAAAACGCACCCATAGGCCCCCATGTTAAAAAACGCATGCCCTAATAGCAAAAACGCATGTGTGACAGTACCATGCGTTATTGGTGCATTTCCAAACACGCATGCGTTTCTTTAATATGGGGCCCTATGGGAAACGCATGCAAAAACGCATGTACAATTAGTACCATTCAAAAACGCATGCATTTTCCATAGGAGCCCATGTTAAAAAAACGCATGTGTTTTAGGAAACGTATGCGTTTTTTTTAACATGGGCTCCTATGGAAAACGCATGCGTTTTTGAATGGCACTAAAATGTACTAATGTACCATGCGTTATTGCATGCGTTTTCCATAGGGGCCCATGTTATAAAAACGCACCAAAAAATAGTACATGCACTATTTTTTGGTGCAGATTTAAAAACGCAGCCAAAAACGCAGGGAGCCATCACACACCTTAAAAAACTCATGCGGACATGTAAAAACGCATGGTAAAACGCATGAGTTTTTAAAAGGCACTACAAAAACGCATGCCAACTGTGACCCCAGCCTTACTCTACATGAGTAATTAACCTATTACATGCCCACCAGAGTAGGCAGCATGTTTCTAGAGGGAGTGGGCACCCCCTAGAGACATTATGGGCACACTTATCTAATATATAATTCCCCTAACGCACTTCCGTAAGTTTCGGCACTGTTTCCGTCGACGTGTCCGCGGGCGCGTGACGCGCACGCGACTGACTCGCAAAGCCTAACTCGCAAAGCCTCACTCGCAATGGCCTGACTCGCAAAGCCTTACTCGCAACCAAGGTGTGTGCTGGCGCCGACCAATGAGCTTCGCGCCTCACTTACAGCGCTAAATTTGAAACTCAAAGTCCTCCATGTATCTCAATGGGAAGTGAGGCGCGATTCTCATTGGTCGGCGCCAGCACACAGCGACCAATGAGCTTCGCGCCTCACTTCCTATGGAGATACATGGAGGACTTAGAGTTTCAAATTTACCGCTGTAAGTGAGGCACTATTCTCATTGGTCGGCGCCAGCACACAGCGACCAATGAGAATAGCGACTCACTTCCCATTGAGATACATGGAGGACTTTGAGTTTCAAATTTACCGCTGTAAGTGAGGCGCTATTCTCATTGGTCGGCGCCAGCACACAGCGACCAATGAGAATAGCGCTTCACTTCCCATTGAGATACATGGAGGACTTTGAGTTTCAAATTTTGCGCTGTAAGTGAGGCGCTATTCTCATTGGTCGGCGCCAGCACACAGCGACCAATGAGCTTCGCGCCTCACTTCCCATTGAGATACATGGAGGACTTTGAGTTTCAAATTTAGCGCTGTAAGTGAGGCGCTATTCTCATTGGTTGGCGCCAGCACACAGCGACCAATGAGCTTCGCGCCTCACTTACAGTGCTAAATTTGAAACTCAAAGTCCTCCATGTATCTCAATGGGAAGTGAGGCGCTATTCTCATTGGTCGGCACCAGCACACAGCGACCAATGAGAATAGCGCCTCACTTCCCATTGAGATACATGGAGGACTTTGAGTTTCAAATTTAGCGCTGTAAGTGAGGCGCTATTCTCATTGGTCGGCGCCAGCACACAGCGACCAATGAGAATAGCGCCTCACTTCCCATTGAGATACATGGAGGACTTTGAGTTTCAAATTTACCGCTGTAAGAGTGGCGCTATGCTCATTGGTCGGCGCCAGCAGACAGCGACCTATGAGAATAGCGCCTCACTTCCCATTGAGATACATGGAGGACTTTGAGTTTCAAATTTACTCAAAGTCAAACTCAAAGTCCTCCATGTATCTCAATGGCCAGTGAGGCGCTTCTCTCATTGTACTCATGACAGTAGCAACATTAACCCCTTACATTCCGTTTTATCTGTAATTTCTATAACACAGTGTGTAGTTGTACTGCCACTGCGAAGTTAACCCCTTATATACCATTTCTGCCTTAACTCCATACTTTGTAGTCTCTATTACTACTGCCAGTAGGAACATTAACCCCTTATATTCCATTATTGTTGTTATTTCTATTACACAGTGTATAGTTGTAATGCCACTGCGAAATTAACCCATTATATACCAGTTCAGCATTAACTGCATATTTGGTAGTGTTTATAACTACTGCCACTGGTACATTAACCCCTTGAACACCATTTTGGATATAATTTACAGCCCTGAGTCTGTTGTGGGAGTGCCTGTGGGACATTAACTCCTTCAATAACATTTTTGATATCATTATAAGTTCCTACTCTGTTATAGTCCTGTTAGTCGGACATTAACTCTTTCTACACCTCCACTATATTGCTACCCTCACAGTTCTGCCTACATTGCCTACTTAGTCATATATCTGGTGTTTAAGTCTATTATTTAAAACTCTTAAAAAAATTATATACAGATTCTAGACTCCCGATTCTTTAGAATCGGGCTCACAGCTAGTTAATAATATTTAACCTTTTTTTAAAGATGTTACAGTTTGCTTATCTCTGCGGCAGCAGGGTTGAGCAAACTGTACGGTAACCGGACTGCTCCGGATTACACATCCAAAGCAATCCGGTTACCGCATTGCGGTTCCCTCCACACATTTTTCATAAAAAATGTGTGGGAAGGCAATTGCGTTCACTGCATCAGGATCTGGATGCGGTGAACGCAATTGGACTAAGAAATGTGACCCTAGCCAATATCAGATAATATGCTCTGAGGACTGAAGAATCATAAGGAGAAATATGACAGACCACAGCATTTTGTAGACTGGAAAGTCTGATAGATTTGATCGCAGGTAAGAGTGGACGATTAAAAGGAGAGACGCAGGTGAACTTGGAGATCCATCTAAAGAAGGAATAGACAAAGAGAAGGACTTGCATTGGATGCAAGTGTGCAGTTGTTTACAGTGAAAAGGATCTCAACTTTGAATATTGGAATAAGTTATGGTCACAATATTGTGACACGAATATCCCTATGGGGAGCCGAGTGTGTATCGCAGCCAGGAGTTTCTGACCCTCCAAGAATGGACTTTGTCAGTAGCAGTGAGGAATCACATCTCTCTAGGGAAGACCTCACATGTCAATGAGAAAATTAGTGTAGCTGGGAATGTCATTACACCTCAACCCATGCAGCCCTCACAGGGGAAGACAGGTTCATGTGTAAAAGTGATGTGCCCGTGCCTGCTTATAGCATTGTGCCTATCGAATGTACACCAGCGATCAAAAGTAAGAAAAAATTTATGATCACTTGATTTTTTCAGACAGAATGTAACCTACATTGATCAACACTTGAAAGTTTTTGTGTAAGGGGTACACCTTGCAATTAGAACACTATATCAACATAAAACCTTTATTTTACACAAAACGTGATGATCATAATTAGAGGACAGCAATGACTGTAGCACAGAGAAAGATTAAAACCAAATTTTGTGAAGTTTACAACAGTCATTAATCAGTAGCAGTGTACAGGTCTTTGCTTTGTACAGGAATTTGTTGTGAATGACTTCAGCACATCTGTGACCACAGGACATCACTAGTCTGTCACACTGCTCTGCTGTGATTTTGGTCCACTCTTCTTCCACTCTCTTCCACAGTTCTGTGACTATTGCTTCTTGGCAATAACTTTGTCACCAAGGATTTTCCAAAGGTTTTCTATTGGGTTTAGATCAGGACTCTGGACTGACCGTTTCATTGTTTCAATAAGTTCTGTTTCAATCAACTGCTTTTCCCATTTTGCTGTGTTACAGGGGGCATTGTCCTGCATAATTGCTGGCTGATTGAGTGCTTAACACAAGTAAGGAACCACGTGTTGTTGAAAAAGGTTCTGACACACATTTTCATTTTTTCTGCCATGTTGCTGTAAAGAGGCCCGACCCCTGCAACAGAAAACATTCTCCGACCCATGCCACTTCCTCCACCACCTTTCACTGGCTTCTCTACACTCTTTGGGTTCAGTCTTTGCCCAGTTTCATGATGAACATAATGATTCCCATCAGACTCAAATAAATTAAAGGGACTCTGTCACCTCATTTTACCCCTCTTTGATACCACTACCTGCACCTCCTTAGCTGATCCCTAACCATCCCTATCTCACCTAAAACTGCAATGTAAAGATTAAGAAAAGTTATATGAGTTATATACTTACATGTAGTCTACTCATGGAGACTGAAAAGTTGGGTCCCGTGGCTCCATGCTCCCCTCCTTGCAGAAAACAAACCCCGCTGGGCATCATCATTTGTTCTTTGTTCCTCCTCCATTTTAAAATTTCCGCCTCATTTTCTACTGTGAAGCGCCGTCCAGAACGTCACATCCGGCCCAATGCATGGTGGGGTAATGATGTCATCAGACTAGTTTCAATAGGCACACTGTGCATGCGCCCGAAGCCAAGCCGTACCACGTGATCAGCCCCACAATCCACCGAGCCAGATGTGATGTTCCAGCTGACGCTTCACAGTAGAAAATGAGGCGACAGATTTAAAATGGAGGAGGAATGAAGAACAAATGATGACGCCCAGCAGGGCATGTTTTCTGCAAGGAGGGGAGAATGGAGCCCCAAGACCCACCTTTTCAGTCTCCAGAAGCAGACTACATGTAAGTATATAACTCATTTTCTTAATCTTTACAGTGCAGGTTTAGGTGAGACAGGGATGGTTAGGGATCAGCTAAGAAGGTGTAGGAACAGGTAGTGGTAGCAGAGGAGGTAGACCGAGGTGACAGGTTCCCTTTAAACTTGCTTTCATCACTAAAATGAACTATGGACCACTTCCCGCATGTCCACACAACATGCTCCTCACCAAAGGTGAGTCTAGCATTTTGAGTCTTTCTGCTAATGAGAGGTTTATACAATGCAAAGTGGGCTGTCATTTCAAATGCCTTTATACATCAAGAACTGTATTATAAGACAGATCCTTAGCTTGTTCAGTGCTTTCCTTTTGAGCTATTCCATCTGCAGTGTTAAAACAATTACCTATCACCTGCATTATCCTGTCCGCTCTTGCACTTGTCTTTTGAGGGCGACCAGCCTTCTAGGGGAACTTGAAAGCGCTTGTGATGTTGTAAAGATGCAATATTCTAATCACAGACTTGGAATGACCAACGTTTGTTGCTAGGGCTGATATGGTGACCCCTTTGGCCTTCATCAGGACACCCTACTTCCAGAGGGTTTTAGTCATTTTGGAACTGAACACCATTTTTGCAAAATGAGTGCAACTTGGAAAGTTAGACTGCCAGATAAAAAGGGGTTGTCAATTAATTAAAGAAAATTAGCCCCAGGTGTCTGAAAGTGTTCTCTAATTTTGATGGCCATTGTACAGTAGGGAAAAAAGTATTTAGTCAGCCACCAATTGTGCAAGTTCTGCCACTTAAAAGGATGAGAGGCCTGTAATTGACATCATAGGTAAACCTCAACAATGAGAGTTAATATTAGAAAACAAATCCAGAAAATCCCATTGTCTGATTTGGAAAGCAATGTTTTTCAAATTTTGGTGGAAAATAAGTATTTGGTCACCTACAAACAAGCAAGATTTCTGGATCCCACAGACCTGTAACTTCTTCTTTAAGCGGCTCCTCTGTCCTCCAATCATTACCTGTTTTAACTTGTTAACAGTATAAAAGACAACTGTTCACAACCTCAAACAGTCACACACCAAACTCCACTATGGTGAAGACCAAAGAGCTGTCGAAGGACATCAGAAAGCAAAAATTCTAGCCCTGCAACATGCTGGGAAGACTGAATCTGCAATAAGTAAGCAGCTTGGTGTGAAGAAATCTACTATGGGAGCAATAATTAGAAAATGGAAGACAAACAAGACCACTGATAATCTCCCTTGATCTGGGCTCCACGCAAGATCTCACCCCATGGGTTCAAAATGATCTCAAGAACGGTGAGCAAAAATCCCAAAACCAAATAGGGGGACCTAGTGAATAACCTGCAGAGAGCTCGGACCAACGTAACATAGGTTCCCATCAGTAACACACTACGCCACCAGAGACTCAGATCCTGCAGTGCCAGGCGTGTCCCCCTGCTTAAGCCATTACATGTCCGGACCCATCTGAAGTTTTCTAGAGCATTTGGATGATCCAGAAGAGTATTGGAAGAATGTCATATGGTCAGATGAAACCAAAGTAGAATTGTTTGGTAGAAACACAGCTCGTCATGTTTGGAGGAGAAAGAATGCTGAGTTGCATCCAAAGAACACCATACCTACTGTGAAGCATGGGGTGGCAACATCATGCTTTCGGGCTGTTTCTCTGGCAAGGGACCAGGATGACTGATCCATGTACATGAAAGAATGACTGAGGCCATGTATCGTGAGATTTTGAGTGCTAACCTCCTTCCATGAGCAAGGGCATTGAAGATGAAATGTGGCTGGGTCTTTCAGCATGAAAATGATCCCAAGCACACTACCAAGGTAATGAAGGAGTGGCTTCAGAAGAAGCATTTCAAGGTCCTGGAGTGGCCTAGCTTGTCTCCAGATCTAAACCGTATAGAAAACCTTTGGAGTTGAAAGTCTGTGTTGCCCAGTGACAGCCCCAAAACATTACTGCTCTAGAGAAGATATGCATGGAGGAATTGGCCAACATACCAGCAACAGTGTGTGCCAACCTTGTGAAGGCTAACAGAAAACGATTCACCTCTGTCATTGCCAACAAAGGATATATAACAAAGGATTGAGATGAACTTTTAGTATTGACCAAAAACTTATTTTCCACCAAAATTTGAAAAAAAATTCTTTCCAAATCAGACAATGTGATTTTTAGGAATTGTTTTCTCATTTTGTCTCTCATAGTTGAGGTCTACCTATGATGTCAATTACAGGCCTCTTTCATCTTTTTAAGTGGAAAAACTTGCACAATTGGTGGCTGACTAAATACTTTTTTCCACACTGTATATATAGTTTCTATCAATCTCAAGTTGAGTAAAAGATGTATTTTTGGACGTCGGTCTCTCTGCACCTGGCCACATTATAGATGGATGCAAGGCTATGTGTTCTTTGGCATAATAAGTGATCCAGGGAAAGAGTAAGTCGATGTTTGTATACTACGGCGATGGTCACACATGGCATCCGTTTTTGGCTTAAATCCATTTTTGGGATCATTTTGGTAATTTTTTTCAAAGTCCAAAAACGCATATGCGTTACCGGATGTGTGTGTGCGTTTTTTCAAAACCACATGCGTTTTTGTGCAGCATTCCAGCATTTTTGGGTGCATTAAAAAAATGCATGCTTTTTTTAACATGGGGCTCTATGGGAAACGCATGTTACGTATAGGCACCATGCGTTAACGCATGCGTTTTTGCATGTATTTTTTGGGAAAAATGCCTAAGTCCAAAAAGTTCCAAAAAACATCCAGGACCTCAGGGGGCACTATTGGCGCCTTTAAAAAAATGGATCTGTTTTTCTAAGGGCTTCAAAAAGTGGATGGGCATGTGTGACCCTGGCCTATCCCTAACAGAGTGTTAGGTCAAACTTCAAAATACCAGGTTTTTATAGCACTTTAGTCTTATCATTTTTGCAAGAGCTGGATATTTTCTTTTTCATATTTTTATGCTGCTATTCATCAGCACCAAGTATCTCTTGGAAATGGGCCTATATCAGCCATCTCGAATTTGAGTGTTGCTTGAACAGAGAAAAAATGTGTTATATTTCTTGATGACCAATTTAGCTACTTGATGTAATGTTGATGTCCAGTGACCAAGGATACCCCACTAACACCAAGTAAGTCTGTAGTTTTACACCTTTGGAAAAACAACTATCATCACATTGGTAGCACTGCCTCAATATTTACATTCTCGGTTATTCATTTTATACATTGAGAAGGGGGGCAGATTTATTTGATAAAATATATTTTAAAACTTTAAACATTTGTCTGTATAAGGGTGCCTTCACACTTGCTTTTGTGTCTGCATGTGTATGGCATGCAGACGCAAACGCAGTGCAACGCAGCCCATACTGATGTGAACGCAGAGGAGAATCTCTGCATGCGTTCACATTAGTAGGCAGCCCGTCAGCCAATCAGCTGTCTCGGGGGCAGCCGGGAGGATGAGATCAGCGTCAGAGATATCCTCCTCCCAGCCACAGCTGATTTCTGGCTGGTGTCAGCGCGGGAGATTTGAAGACACAGCTGATCTGACAGCTGTTTAAATCTCCCGAGCCGACACCGAATAGGTGATATCGGTGCACGAGATAATAAACAGCTGATCGGTGCTTCAAATCTGCCACGCCGACATCACCTACAGTGTTGGCCAAAAGTATTGACACCCCTGCAATTCTGTCAGATAATACTCAGTTTCTTCCTGAAAATGCCTGCAATCACAAATTCTTTGGTATTATTATCTTCATTTAATTTGTCTTCAATGAAAAAACACAAAAGAGAATGAAGCAAAAAGCAAAACATTGATCATTTCACACAAAACTCCAAAAATGTGCCAGACAAAAGTATTGGCACCCTCAGCCTAATACTTGGTTGCACAACCTTTAGCCAAAATAACTGCGATCAACCACTTCCGGTAACCATCAATGAGTTTCTTACAATGCTCTGCTGGAATTTTAGACAATTCTTCTTTGGCAAACTGCTCCAGGTCCCTGATATTTGAAGGGTGCCTTCTCCAAACTGCCATTTTTAGATCTATTCACAGGTGCTCTATGGGATTCAGGTCTGGACTCATTGCTGGCCACCTTAGAAGTCTCCAGTGCTTTCTCTCAAACCATTTTGTAGTGCTTTTTTTCTAGTGTTTTGGGTCATTGTCCTGCTGGAAGACCCATGACCTCTGAGGGAGACCCAGCTTTCTCACACGGGGCCCTACATTATGCTGCAAAATGTGTTGGTAGTCTTCAGACTTCATAATGCCATGCACACGGTCAAGCAGTCCAGTGCCAGAAGCAGCAAAGCAACCCCAAAACATCAGGGAACCTACGCCATGTTTGACTGTAAAGACCGTGTTCTTTTCTTTGAATGTCTCTTTTTTTCTCCTGTAAACTCTATGTTGATGCCTTTGCCCAAAAAGAGAGAACATTCTTCCAAAACGTTTTAGGCTTTCTCAGGTAAGTTTTGGCAAACTCCAGCCTGGCTTTTTTATGTCTCGGGTTAAGAAGTGGGGTCTTCCTGGGTCTCCTACCATACAGTCCCTTTTCATTCAGACACCGACGGATAGTACAGGTTGACACTGTTGTACCCTGGGACTGCAGGGCAACTTGAACTTGTTTGGATGTTAGTCAAAGTTCTTTATCCACCATCCGCACAATCTTGCGTTAAAATCTCTTGTCAATTTTTCTTTTCCGTCCACATATAGGGAGATTAGCCACAGTGCCATGAGCTTTAAACTTCATAATGACACTGCGCACGGTAGATACAGGAACATTCAGGTCTTTGAAGATGGACTTGTAGCCTTGAGATTGCTCATGCTTCCTCACAATTTGGTTTCTCAAATCCTCAGACAGTTCTTTGGTCTTTCTTTTCTCCATGCTCAATGTGGTACACACAAGGACACAGGACAGAGGTTGAGTCAACTTAAATCCATGTCAACTGGCTGCAAGTGTGATTTAGTTATTGCCAACACCTGTGAGGTACCACAGGTAAGTTACAGGTGCTGTTAATTACACAAATTAGAGAAGCATCACATGATTTTTCTAACAGTGTCAATACTTTTGTCCACCCCCTTTTTTATGTTTGGTGTGGAACTATATCCAATTTGGCTTTAGGACAATTCTTTTTGTGTTTTTTTCTTTGAAGACAAATTAAATGAAGATAATAATACCAAAGAATTTGTGATTGCAATCATTTTCAAGAAGAAACACTGTATTCGGTGTCAGCGTGGGAGATTTAAACAGCTGTCAGATCAGCTGTGTCTTCAAATCTACCGTGCTGACACCGGCGGGAGAGCAGCGGCGGCTGTAGCTGATCTCCCCGTGGCCGCCGGTGATCACCGGCGGCCACTGAGAGAGATTTCCATGGGATCCACAGCATTCTCCTGTGCTGTCATGCAGAGGACACTGCGGATCCATTGAGATCTATGGATTGTTTACGCGCTTGCGGGCACTTGCAGATAAAACAAGCGCCCGCAACCGCACAAAAAATGCAACATGCTGCGTTCGGAGTGCGCTCGGAGGGTACACAAATTGTGCGCATTCAAGAGCAAATGCAGCCAAACGCAGGCACATGCGTTCCCATGTTACACATAGGAACGCATGTGCTCAAGCGTTTTGCTGCGTTCGGTGCGCTGCGTTCCAAACGCAAATGTGAAGGCACCCTTATTGATTTATGTTAATTGAAAATACAGTTCCTATTTAAGTAAATCGAAATTGTGGTCTCTAATGTCACCTTATAGAATTAAGTTTTCTTTTACCATGATAATGATATAAAATGTATATTAAATATTGTTATACATATTATATGCAAATAGAAAACGTCACAAATCACAATATATAATTTAAAGTGTTAAAATATCTAAATATAATTTAGAGTACAGGAAATAACAAAGGACAAAATGTTATGGCTCAAAAGTTCTCCTCGGGCTCAATGTAAACATTTTCAAGTCTGTTGTATATTCTATCTACATTCTTTTTATTTCTAGGCATAATTGTGGAATTGAATATTTGGCTTCTTGTAGTTAAGAATGAACAGTAAGTTCTGATGTAAATAAATGAAGATGTCTTTTTGTGGTCCTTTTAGCAACCGGCTGATCAAAAAATTTGACTTCAATATTTCCATCACTGAAAGCTTCCCTCCTAGTGTCTTCACTGGTTGTAGTATCTCTCACTTTTTGCTGTGTTAAAGTGATACCTGAATTTGCAGGTCTCCTTGAAGGAGAAGATGGGTCTTTAACGAAACAAAAACATATAGCGGACAGGAAGTTTTTCTTAAAGTTTTCATTCATAAAAGCATATACAATAGGATTGCAAATGGAGTTAAAGAATCCAATTGTTTGCACCACAGCAAATATTATCTTGATCGTGACATCATCATGCTCATTTTCAAGGTTACCTAAAAGACATAGAAACACACAGAGGTAATAAAATACTTTAAAAAAGGTTAAAAAGATATGTAGTATTATTAACAGGAATAATTTACAATGATGATGAAATCAGTATTGTGCTAGTTAGAAATTGAATAATTACAATTGATGATCATACTTTAAAAAGTCAACGGGCTTAAGGCTGCGTTCACACAGTGCGTATTTTGCCGCGTTTTTTTACGCGCGCTTTTCAAAATACGCAGTGTGCCTTTTGTCTGCCAGCAAAGTGAATGTGAAATTCACTTTGCAGTGCAGACATTGCGTAAAAATACGCAGTGCGTTTTCCGGGAGAAAACGCAGCTCCGTAAACAATTGATATGTCAATTGTTTACGCAGCTACTTCTGCGTATTCTCCCAGAGGGGAGGAAGAATCCTGCTTCCTCCTCCCCTCTGTGACAGCTGTGGCCGCCCATTAGATTTCACACTGTATTAATATACACTGTGAAATCTAAATTAAACAAAAGCAAGTGTCAGAAAAATAAAAAAGAATCAATACTTCACCTGTCCGACGCCTTCTGCCGCTGTGCGATCCCTGGTTCCAAGTGAGATGTGTTCTGACAGGACCTGTGGTGATGTCAGAGGGGCGTTCCCGGGCACTCGCGGTCATGTGATACATATCACATGACCGCGAACAGCCAATCAGCGCTGGGAACGCCCCGGGAACGCCTGCCCCTCTGACGTCACCACAGGTCTTCTCAGTACACCGCTCACTTGGAACCGGAGAGCGGCAGAAGGCACCAGACAGAGGGAGAAGGCACCGGAGAGGTGATGTATTCATTCTTTTTTATTTTACATACATTTGCCTCTGTTTAATTTAGATTTTGCAGTGTATATTAATACACTGGAAAATCTAATGGGGCTGTCACAGAGGGGAGGAGGAAGCAGGATTCTTCCTCCCCTCTGTGACATCACTGCGCTTTCTGGAGTACAGAAAGCGCAGTGTGTGAAAGCCCCTGCGTATTTTGCTGCGCTTTTTTGCGCTGCCGAAAAATGCGTCAAAAAGCGCGCACAAAAAAGCGCAGCAAAATACGCAAATGTGTGAACGTAGCTTAAGACTGAATTTATAATTGTTTTGTTTTACCTTATATTTGTTTTGCATTTAGCAATTATTTTGTTTTACCAATAATGGCAAAGATGAAAAGGTGTATTTAATAATGAAACATTGAAAAGCTAAGCTCTATTGAAAAGGTAATTACTCGTAGGCAAAGCAAGATGAAATAAGTTTTTTGTCACATTCAAAGTAGTGTCTGCATTTAGCTAAGTTGTTCTATTAGTTAGAATATACACTGAGGAACAAAAGGATAACAATGTTATGACTTTCAGGCTCCATATCTCACCATCTTCTACAGCTTTGAGTGTGAGACTATCTTAATTTTATAGATAATCATCTTGGCTATATCATACATACATTTTACTTGCAAATATATAGTCTATGATTAGTTTAGATTCATGTCATGTCACTGCATTGTTACTGTTTTGCTCCATGAACTTTAAATGTAATTTCTTATTATTTTATTAGTATTTTGTAAATCCACCTTTGACTTTCAACACTACCTGAATCCTTCTGGATACGCTCTCGGTCACATTCAAGCATGTTTAGACCGAAATCTAATCCTAGGTATCTTCTACACATTTCAATTTTTGGTGCACGCTAGCTGACTGAATTTGGGTATGAATACGGGTTTTTATTCAACTCAACTCACAAGTGTTTCATTGGGTTGAGGTCTGGGGACTGTTGGGGCAAATCCAGCAACTCTATTTCATTGTCATTGAACTATGTATTCGCCAATCTTGAAATAACATCTGGGTCATTGTCCTGCTTGATCTTTATGTTGTCATTTTCATACTGTTAGTACTCGAGTGAATGAAGTAACTCAGCTTGTATAATACATGCATATAGCTCAGTATTGAGACCACCATCAATCCTGGTCAATTATCCAAAACCTTTGGCTGTAAAAGAAAAACAGCACTATCTGGTTTCCTTCATTGAACAGTTCCTTTAATTTCTTGATCCGTTAGCCACTTTTTCCCTTGCTTCTTTCAGACCCATTGGCACCTACCAGAGCCCAGTCTATTAACTTTTGTCTCATCTCTCCAAATCACCCATTTCCAATCTTCTACTTTCCACATATTGTACTTTTTTGCAAATTTGAGCCCACGCTTCTTATGTTAATTTTGAAGTCAAGGTTTCTTCTCTTTTATCAACCCACCATTCGAGACTTGTACAATATACATTGCACCATGCTTTCATGGACATCTGTGATGTTACTATTATGAAGCATTTTGAACCACCTCCACTGTCATGTTTCTCACCCCAGAAATGATAGACCTTGTAAAAAACAACTTGTTGAGTCCAATATTTTGGCTAGTGGTCCACTCGTTAGTTTTTGAATGGATGGACATCATTTTGTATTTTTCCAACTTTTAAGGCACTCACATGATGCAGTTTGGCAATTTTATTGGCCGAGAGACTGCTATAAATAAGCTGGGTTATACTTATAGGATGATGGCTGCTTCCTGGGTAAAACCAGTGACCTTTCACTTGGGAATCAACCTAAAAACTCAACGAACTATTTGGAAATGTGAGAAAAGTTTTAATATATAGGACAGGGAAGAAAAGGTTTTATCAAACATCAGGAACAAAACAGTAAACTAATCATATGCTAATAAGCTGCAAGTCAAATGGATTTATGAAATAGCCAAGATGATTGTCTGTTAAATAAAGGTAGCCCCACTCTCAAAGCTGTAGTGGATGGAGAGATATGGGACTGAAAGTCAAAAGTTCAAAACATTGTTACCCTTTTGTGCCTCAGTGTATGATGAAATGTATACATATTTATAACTAAAATCTATAAAAGGAGACAATATCAGTATGTGGGTTAAAGAAATGTTCTTATATATAGGACTGTCAATTTAAAGGGGTTTTCCGGAACTTTGGTTATTTTTTCCTATGAGGCTAAGAACTTACAGACAGGTAGATGTGAACAATGTGTATATTCTACCTATAGATGGTTTCTCAGGCAGTTACACTCCTGCTTCATTGTAAAACACATCAAGAGAGTAGCGCCTTCTTTCCTGGTCTCATCTGTTGATGGGATGTCACTGCCAGCATCATGCTGATTGACAGCTGGCTCCTTGCAGTTAGGCAGCAGGGAACCATCTGTAAATCATGGCAGTTAGGCGCCATTGACAGAGCGGAAAGGAAAAGATGCTGCTCAGTCGATGTGTTGACACTGGAAGCAGTAGAATTACTGACAGGATCAGTCCATGACTGATCTGAACCAGAGAAGATTGTAGAAAAAATATGTAGTTAGCAACTACCTACTTATATTCTCTTAGCCCTATAGCAAATAAAAAACAAAGTCCCACATACTACCATTAACAGATGTCAGATTCTTTACATGTGTAAAGATAGCAAGGGCAAGACACAACTTAACTCAGTGGTGTATCAATCATATTTGATCAGAGAAGCTAAGATATATAATTAATCCAACACATCTAAGTTTTATTTTTTTTAAGTGTGGTCGCACTAGTGACTAGTATATATATAAAACTATGTGCTCACGAGCATCTATGCCTCTTTTAATGCATCCCATTATTTTATTAGCCTTTGCAGCAGCTGCCTGACACTGGTCACTAAATGGGAGTTAGTCGTCCACCCATACACACAAATCTTTTACAGGGAAGGTTTTACTCAGAGTTCTACAATTAAGTACATAATTATAATTTTTATTTCTTCTGCCCAAGTGCATGACCTTATATCTATTAACATTAAAGTTCAATTGCCATTTCTCATCCCAAACCTCCAGGTTATGTAAACCCTCCTGTAATATACCATATTTTTTGCTTTATAAGACGCACCGTATTATAAAATGCACCCCCAAATTTGGCGAAGGGCAAAAGGAAAAAAACATTTTTAATGTTAAATGGGGTCCGTCTTATAAGGCCAGTGTCCATCTTATAAATAATATATATCTCCCTCATAGTCCTGTCATCTGGTACATGGTCCCTCATCCTGTGATTTAGCATCCCCAACCTTGATATGGCCCCCTTAATCTGGATATTGCCCTCTTATATTGGATACAGCACCCTTGTGCTGGGACATGTCCCCCAGCGCTGGCACATGTCCCCCAGTGCTGGCACATGTCTCCCAGTGATGGCACACATCCCCCAGTGATGGCACATGGCCCCCCTGTGCTGGATCATTGCCCCTTGTAGTGGCACATGTCCCCCAGTGATGGCACACATCCCCCAGTGCTGGATCATGGCCCCCTGTGATGGCACAAATCCCCCAGTGATGGCACATGTCCCCCAGTGATGGCACACGTCCCCCTGTGCTGGATAATGGCCCCCCTGTGCAGGATTTGGCCTCCCCATCAATCTGTACAGCTCCCCATGCTGCTGCCCACACTAAAATAACAAACCGCTTTTTACTTATCCTCCGGCGCTGTCCCCTGTGGCTACCGGCTTGCCGCACTTCCTGAGTCTCGTGGTAGCCAGTTATGTGATCGGCATAGCAGAGTGACATCATCACTGTGCGCCTGATCACATAACTGGCTTCCCCGAGACTCAGGAAGTGCAGCAAGCAGGGAGCCACGGGGGGAAACGTTGGAGAGGTAAGTAAAAAGTGGTTTGTTATTTTAGTATGGGCAGCAGCATGGGGGGCCATACAGAGTGATGGGGAGGCCATATCCAGAATGAATGGGGTGCATCTACATATAATGTGCGCCACTCCCCTGACCCCATCTCAGCGTGGTTTCAGCACCGAGGTGATGGACTGCGGGTGCAGTGAATATTATATGAGGCTAATAAGCGGGGGCACATGAACTCCTGCTGCCTCCTGCAGCCCGCAGCGAGCCTCCTTCAGATCCCCGACATGCTCCAGAGCTGCCCCACCCTCCCCTGAAGTATAGGACTTTATATTCGAATTATAATATGCACCCCCCACTTTCTTAGGGCGAACAAAAGTGCGTTTTATAATTTGAAAAATACGGTAAAATTGCCTTCTTCTGTACTGATTACCCTGCAGAGTTCTATGTCATCTGCAAATATTGAAATTCTACTCTGTATACCTCAACAAGGTTACTAACAAACAGTGGGCACAATACTGACCCCTTTGGTACCCCACTGTTAAATGTGACCCAGTCTGAGTGTGTTTCATTAATAAGCACCCTTTGATTCCTATAACTGAGTCAGTTCTTAACCCAGTTACATATATTTTTACCTATACACAATTGTTCTAATTTTTTGTATCAACCTTTTGTGTGTCACTATTTCAAAGTCTTTTGGACGGTTCTTATACACAATGTCCACTGCCAGTGGCGTACTAACACGGTCGCAGGCGTCGCAATTGGGGCCTGGCAAGGGGAGGGGCCCAGTCAGGCCTGGATGAAAAGAATGTTTTATTTCTTAACCTCCCTCATCTCGGTTAAACTGTCTAGCATATCCGCTGTCTTTACAGAGGGGGGGGGTTTCGGAATGGGGCGGGCACGCACCTCTATTCACACATCGCTGTCTGACCCCCGAGGTACCTGTGCGGCATTCCGGGGGTCCGACAGCTCCAATCTGCCCCCTGCTCTGTGATACTGCAGCATGACTAAGGTCATCCCATGCTTCAGCAGATGGGTCAGGTCAGCAGAGTGCCATGGAGGAGAACATGGAAATAAGGAGGAGAGAGCAGGTGAGTGCTCATAGAGCTAAGATATGGGGGATGAGAGAGGCTGCTGGTGGAGGATGGTGATGGGGGAGGGAGAGAGGCTGCTGTGGAGGCTGGTGATAGAGGGGAGTGAGGCTGCTGGCGGAGGTGGTAATGGAGGAGAGAGAGAGGCTGCTGGTGGAGGCTGGTGATGGAGGAGGGAGAGTGGCTGCTGGAGGAGGCTGGTGATGGGGGTTGAGGGAGGCTGCTGTGGAGGCTGGTGATGGGGGGTTGAGAGAGGTTGCTGGTAGAGGCTGTGATGAAGGAAGGACAGAGGCTGCTGGTGGAAGCTGGTGATGGAGAAAGGAGAGAGGCTGCTGGTGGAGGCTCGTGATGGGGATGAGAGAGGCTGCAGGTGATGCTGTGATGTGGGAGGAGAGAGGTGCTGGTGGAGACTGTGATGGGGGGAGAAAGGCTTCTGGTGGAGGCTGGTGATGGGGTGAGGGAGAGAGGCTGCTGGTGGAGGCTGGAGATGGTGGGGGAGAAAGGCTGCTGGTGGAGGAGGGAGGGAGGCTCGTGATGGTGGGGGATACTTATGCTATGGGGTGCATTATACTATGCATAGGACTATGGGGGGTGCATTGTAATATATGGAGGGGTATAGGGATGCATAATAATTGGAGAACTATGGTGGCAGGAGGAGGAAAACCATATATACCAGGATAAGGGCCATATTCCAGGAGGAGGATCATATATAGCAGTATGAGGGACATTAATACTAAATTAAAGAGAAGAGGGGTTGATTTGTAAGTCTTTATGGGATTTAGAACGTTACACGGGGCTCATACATCTGACCAACGCGTGCGCTTGGGGAGGGGGCCCTGGTTTAAATTTCGCACCGGGGCCCATCAGACTCTAGTTATGCCATTGTCCACTGTATTTTTCTGGTTCAGTCTAGAACTTACCTATTCATAGAAATTGATCACATTAGTTTGACAGGACTGATCCCTCATAAATTCATGTTGATACAGGATCATAGGGTTATTCTGTTTGAGATACATATACATATAGCACCTCTTAAGAAACTCTCAAGAATTTTACCCAATGTGGAGGTTAAGGCTACCAGCCTATAAATTCCAGGCTCAATTTGTGTCCCCTTTTTGAATATTAGCACTACAGTTACTATGCGCTAGTCCTGTGGTACAGACACTGTTAATATGGAATCTTTGAAAACTAAAAATAGCAGTCTGTCTATGACGGTGCTTAATTTCTAAATTATAAAATCTAACTCTAAATTTTCTTGTGTAAATACCGTTGAGAAAAGACATTTAGCATATTGGCTTTTTCTTCATCCTCATCAACCAATTTACCCAGACTATTTTTAAGAGGGCTAACACTATCATTTTTTAACTTCTTACTATTTATATAGTTGAGGAATATTTTGGGAGTATTCTTACTTTCTCAGGCAATGAGTCTCTCTGTTTCAATCTTTGCTACCTTGATTTACTTTTTACAGAGTTTATTTAATAATCTGTATTTATATAATGCCTCATCACTACCTACTTGCTTTAATACTCTAAATGCTTTCTTTTTGTCACTTATTGCGTCCCTTACATCTCTATTTAGCCATAATGGTTTCCTACATTTCTAGCTTGTTTATTCCCATGTGGTATACATTGTGCACAGGTCCTATTCAGGATGCTAATAAACGTCTCCCATTTGCTTTGTGTACTTTTATATCTCAGGACATCATCTCAGTTTATTGCACTAAGATCATCTCTCAAACAATGAAAATTTGCCTTTCTGAAGTTTAGTGTCCTTGTAGCCCCTTTACTACACATCTTATTAAAGGATGCATGAAAACGTATTATTTTGTGATCACTATTACCCAAGTGACCCCCAACCCATATATTTGGTATGCGGTCCAGTCTGTTGGTTATTATGAGGTCTAGCTGTGCCCCCCCTTCTTGTTTGGGCCTAAACCAGTTGTAAAAGGTAATCTCTTATAGTTATCAAAAAACCTATTACATTTGCTGGTTCCTTAAAGTAATTTTTTTTTCTAGTATCTTAAGTGACTGAATGCCAAATATTGCACTTATATTTTGTATAGTGCTGACTGTGTGTTGTACTATTCTTCTGATTCTTCCTTACCACTGCTTACACTTCTCAAAAATAAATACTCATGAGTCATCACTGAGTCACCCCTAGTGCACCTGTTTACACATACAACTGACACATGTTGCTAAGAGGTTAAGAGAGCATACTAATGAGAATAAACAGTTGCACAGTTGAAAGCAGGTCGTTTTCTTTTCTTCTAAATAGCACTTGTTCATGTGATTGCTAGACAAGCTGTCACTAACTGACAGAAACAGTTCACCAATTAGCAATTATTTTTATACTGAACACTAAATCATTAAGTCAATCATCTCGGCATAGATATAAAGCTCCAATGTTAGACTAGAGTCACAGTAACATATGACTTGCATGAGTGCAATGTGAGAAAATCTCATATTGCACTCAGTCTAATGTTAATCACTCAGGCAGGTCATGGCTGCATATTTTTTCTCAGCTCCATTTGGACTGCGTGCAAAATCGCAGCATGCTGCTTTTGCACAAGTACTGTCTATTGCACAAGACTATGGGTGCAATAGTCACATTGTACTCACATTTAAGGGGGAGTCTGAGGAGATAAAACTTTTTTCTACTGTCCCTGCCCTCCTATATGATGAAGAAGAGCTGGGCACTATGGCTCTTGCATCTATAGATCGCTTATAAATCAATAAAATCGTATTTGCTCCTCAGCATTCACCTCTCCCTTTGATGACAGAGAATTTCAGCCTCATTCAGCAGCTGTGACAAGAAGTGTGTCGGGGTGTGGACTCTGGTGTCTCCAGGATCATCTTACACTCCTGCACCCTCACACTACTGTATGAACAGGGGGCATGGCCACCGGCCCCATGGTCACACTACAATACTGCCCCTGATATACAATCCTATGTAAAAACAAGGCTGTTCTCCAATCAAATAACAACATGTGACCAAGAAGATAGAAATACATGCTGTGATCTTCTGCTGTATGATGGTGCATCATGTGTACTGTCATGTACCAGGACATTTTAGAGCACTTCATGCTTCTTTCTGCTGACAAGCTTTTTGGAGATGGAGATTTCATTTTCCAGCAAAACCTGGCATCTGTCCACACTGCCAAAAGTACCAATACTTGGTTTACTAACCACAGTATCACTGTACTTGATTGGCCAGCAAACTCACCTGACCTAAGCCCCATAGAGAATCTATTGGGTATTGTCAAGAGTAAGATGAGAGACACCAGACCCAGCAATGCAGACGAGCTGAAGGCTGCTACCAAAGCAACCTGGGCTTCCATAACACCTCAGCAGTGCCACAGGATGATCGCTTCCATGCCACGCCGCATTGATGCAGTAATTTAAGCAAAAGGAGCCCCAACCAAGTATTTAGTGCATTTACTTACATACTTTTCATTAAGCCAACATTTATGAGTGAAAATCAATATTTCTGTTGATCATACATAATATTAAAAATTTTTGAGATAATGAATTTTGGGTTTTAATTGGCTGTAAGCCATCATCATCAACATTTACAGAAATAAACAACTGAAATAGGTCACTCTGTAATGACTATATAATATATGCATTTCACTTTATGTATTGAATTACTGAAATACATTACGTTTTTCATCATTTTCTCATTTATTGAGATGCACTTGTAAATACACACTGTGATCTTCTGCCGTACAACTGATAATAGTACATAATGTGTGCTGCCATGTATCTGGCCAGGAGCAGAGCACTACATTGTTTGATCCATCACTGCCATAAACTCCTCTCCCCCATCTCAATTTGGTAGGTTCCTGTTCAATGCCACTCCCCCTGTTCATACAGAAGTATGAGGGGGCAGGCATGTAAGATAATCATGGAGTCCTCAGGGTCCACACCCCCACCACACCTCCTGCTCTCAGCAGCAGCATGAGACTGAATTTCTCTGTGGCCAAAGAGAGGGGTGAGAGCTGAGGAGCAGATATGATTAAATTGATTTATAATTGATCTATAGATCCTAGAAGTGTGGTGCCCAGCTCTGCTTTATCATGTAGGAGGGTGGGGACTGTACAATTTTTTTTACCTGCCCAGAGTTCCCCTTTAATATGTTAATAGTTGCAATAAGTACACAAGGTAAATTACATTATTATCAGAGAGAAAACTGGTATTGAGTTCCCATATGGTATTACCATATGTGTTCTAAACTCTTTCTAACACATTAAATACTTTTGAGCCATATTTCCGATGGATTATATTTCTATCTACATCTACAAATCCTTGAATAATCAGGAGAGTTATGTGGAGATGGATATAAATGTAGACAACACTGATGAATTTATTTGGTTCTGCATAATAGTTACAATTGTTTGTCTTTTTTTATTAGCATACAAATCATAACAGATTGTGGATTACATAGTTTATAACATTGTCAAATAGAAATGCTCATTAAACCATGGTTACTTACTGTATTCAATCATCATGTGCACAACATGAAATGGTGCCCAGCAGACTGCAAAAAGGACAACCACTGTTATCATCATTATGATCGCTCGCTTCTTCTTCCTAAAGGAATGGAATTGCAGTTAATCAAGATCCCTGATTAATATATGCATCTACTATAGGGAATTCATTCTTTATATACATACATGAATTCAGTAACTATCAAGACAAGCTGTTCTGTTATTATAGGCTAGTCTATATAGAGAACATAAAAACATGGTACAGCTTCGAAACTGATTTTACTATTATTAAAAGCAGCAAAAACTGTTACAATCTATAGTCATGGCCAACAGTATGGACGCCCATGAAATTGTCTCAGAAAATAAAGTATTTCTTCCCTCCCCAAAATATTGCAGTTACTAGGGATTGCCTCTCCCAATGTTTTGGAGCCTCTCCAAATAAAAAAAAAAAAAAAAAAAAAAAAAAAAAAAAAGATACCATGTTGGCTACCTCCTCCTCCTCTGCTTCTTCCACCTATACCCTCACGTCTAACCAAATCCACTTCTCCACTTGGACTCTCTCTCCCAGGTTCAAGATTTTTATTTTTTATTTTTACTTATTCTCTGTTGTTTTAAGTCATTTTCCTAAACAAAATCAAAAATAAAACAGAACAAAATCAGTATTGGCTACCACCTCTACCTCTTCTACCCACGCCACCAAGTCCACTTCCACCTCGTCCACCACTTGGATCTCCGCCTACTAGTTTGAGCCATTTTTTTTATTTCTAAACTATGTTATTTAAAGGGGTTCTGTGTGCTCTGTGGTGAAACTCCTAAGATTTTGGCTGTATGGGGGAGTCGTGAAAATAGACTTTGTTGGTGCACTCTTAAAATTGTTGCTCTGTGGGGAAACTCTTCCTATTTAGGCTGTGTGGGTAAATGCTGAAAACAGGCTCTGTAGAGGCATTTTTAAAAAATTCTAGTTTTGTGGTAAACTTATCTAAACTTTGCTGTGTGGGTGAACTTTGAAAACAGACTCTATAGAGGCATTTTTAAAATTGTTGTTCTGTGAGGGAACTTTCCAATCTTGGCTGTATGGATGAACTGTGAAAAGCAACTTTGTAGGGGCACTCTTAAAATTGTTGTTCTGAGGGAGAACTCTTCCTATGTTAGCTGTTTGGGTGAACTCTAAAAACAGGCTGTGTAGGGGCATTTTTTTCAAAATTGTTGCTCTGTGTGTGAACTCTTCGACCCTTTTCACATCTAATGCAGGTCTGCGTTTTGCTGCATTTGCGTTTCTATGCGTTTTTACCGCTAAAAATGCATCCAAACACATGCGTTTTTGACCCCATTGATTTCAATGGAATACGCATAGAAAGCACATGCAAAAACGCATGTGCGTTTGCAAAAACGCAAAATGCATGCGTTTTTGCAAACACAGCCCTAGACGCAACAGCCCACATTTTTGGCTGCATTTGCCCTTTGATCCCAGCAAAGGCGAACCACCAGCATGTTATCACATTTTGGTGGAGAATGCGGTCAGCATGTTAAAAGTGTCAAAATGGATGACGTGGTGAAAGCTCTGGTACAATCCACAGCTGTGCAGCAAGCAGCTAATCGCTTAATGACAGAACAGCTGAAGGAACTGGTGGATCGACAGCTAGAGACTGCCAACTTCTACAGCAGGTGGCACAGTGCCTGGCGAACGTACCTGAGGTTAATCCGGAGGCCGACCAGAGGGTGATTCATGTGAGTCGGTACTAGCAGAAACTGACTACAGAGGATGGTGTTGAAGCGTACCTGACCATGTTTGAACGGAAAAGTAGCCAAAGGCTCGATGAGCCAGCTTTCTTGCTCCGTTTCTTGCCGGTGAGGCCCAAAAGGCTTATTTTGATCTGGAGCCTGAAGCAGCACATGACTTTGCCAAACTAAAAGCCGATATCCTGGCCCAGTTAGGAGTGACGATGGCCGTGCGAGCACAGCGAGTTCACCAATGGACTTATCAGCCCAATAAACCACCACGGTCCCAGATGTTCGATCTTATTCACCTGAATAAGAAATGGCTCCAACTCGAGGTTCTGATGGCACCAGAGATGATACAAAGAGTTGACCTGGACAAGTACCTAAGAGCTCTCTCGCCAGCCCTGAGAAAATAGGTAAGCCATGGAAACCCCTCGACTGCAGATCAGCTGGTGGATCTAGTGGAGCGTTATTCCGTGGCGGAAGGACTCCTGGACGATGCTACACATCCTCCCTTTTCCCTCTCTCCACGGGGATCTGGTAAGACTGTTCCAGAGTCTAGGGGAGGTGGAAAAATTTCTACGACAGTGGGGGAGGAAAACGGGACTGCCGGCACTGTGAAGCCTAAGGTGCCAAACTATGGACTAAGCATGGCGCCCGTAAGATGTTTCCACTGCCAGGAGGTGGGCCACATTGCTGCGAACTGTCCAGTAACTACTGAACCAAGGCTGTGCAATGTCACAGATTAAAAAAAATGCATGGCTCTGGTTGCACGGGTAATGTGTGTTGCTGCATGTCAAGGAGATATGGAAAAACACCTGTGTGACTTGTCCGTTGATGGCAAAAATGTTGTTGCGCCATTGGATTCGGGGAGTGTGGTGACTCTGGTAAAGGCCAGTCTGGTGTCAGTCCCGATTCCCGTCTGGTCCGGCAGATAAATTTTCTGTGACGTGTGTGCATTGAGACACCTGCTCGTACCTCACATCTGTCTCCTGCATTACTACTCCCTATGGGTCTGTGCATCATAAGGTGGGACTAGTCCCAGCATTACTGCATGATGTCATTCTGGGGAGGGATTTTCCCCACTTTTGGCAGTTGTGGCAAAAACAGTTGGTACCCCGGGGTAGCAGCATAGGTGAACCTTCTCCAATGCCTCGTGTGGTCCCGGAGCCACTGGAGGATGCCTCACAAGAGGATTCCGGGGAGGAATCCACTGAAAATGACCTCCAGTTTCCTTTTTCAGTTATGGCTGGTGATTCCAATGAACCTAGGGCAGAGGTGGTGGCTAGCGGTCGTCCACCTCCCCGTTTGCTAGATTCAGAAGTCTAGAAAAATGACTTCCAAAGTGAGCAAATGAGAGATCCTAACCTTTCTCAGGCTAGGAAAAATGTAAAAGTGGTAAACGGGTACAGTTGGATGCAGGTACTAGGCTGCCTTACCCTTACATGGCCTAGGAAAAGGACTTTCTCTATCAGAAAGAGAAAAAGGGGAAAACACGGTACAACAACTGGTCGTGCCAAAATCCTACAGGCGGAGAGTGCTGGCCTGGCACACGGACACTTGATGGTGGGTCACCTGGGGTTCCAAAAAACCACCGAAAAGATATTACACTGTTTTGTTTGGCCAGGCATGCATCCCGATATTTTCACATATTGTGAGTCTTGACCTGACTGCCAAATCTCTGCACCCAAGCCCTGCTTTTGTAGCCCCTTGGTACCCCTACCTATAATCGAGATCCCGTTTGAGAGGATTGAGAAGGATTTGGTTGGGCCCCTCTCCAGGTCTGCATGTGGACACCAGCACATCCTTGTAATCTTGGATTATGCCACTTGTTACCCTTAGCTCTCTCTACAGTCATGGCCAAACGTTTTGAGAATGACACCAAAATTATATTTTCACATGATCTGCTGCCCTCTGGTTTTTATTTGTGTTTGTCTGATGTTTATATCACATACAGAAATATAATTGCAATCATATTATGAGTACCAAAAGGTTATATTGACAGAATGAGTTAATGCAGCAAGTCAATATTTGCAGCGTTGACCTTTCTTCTTCACGACCTCTGCAATTCTCTCTGGCATGCTCTCAATCAACATCTGGACCAAATCCTGATGACTGATAGCAGTCCATTCTTGCATAATCAATGCTTGCATTATGGCAGAATTTGTTGGTTTTTGTTTGTCCACCCGTCTCTTGATGATTGACCACAAGTTCTCAACGGGATTAAGATCTGGGGAGTTTCCAGGCCATGGACCCAAAATCTCTATGTTTTGTTCCCTGAGCCATTTAGTTATCACCTTTGCTTTATGGCAAGGTGCTCCATCATGCTGGAAAAGGTATTGTTGGGCGCCAAACTGCTCTTGGACGGTTGGGAGAAGTTGCTCTTGGAGGACATTCTGGTACCATTCTTTATTCATGGCTGTGTTTTTAGGCAAGACTGTGAGTGAGCCGATTTCCTTGGCTGAGAAGTATCCCCACACATGAATGGTTTCAGGATGCTTTACAGTTGGCATGAGACAAGACTGGTGGTAGGGCTCACCTCTTCTTCTCCGAATAAGCTGTTTTCCAGATGTCCCAAACAATCGAAAAGGGGATTCATCAGAGAAAATGACTTTACCTCAGTCCTCAGCAGTCCACTCCCTGTACCTTTTGCAGAATATCAGTCGGTCCCTGATGTTTTTTCTGGAGAGAAGTGGCTTCTTTGCTGCCCTCCTTGAAACCAGGCCTTGCTCAAAGAGACTCCGCCTCACAGTGCGTGCAGAAGCACTCACACCAGTCTGTTGCCATTCCTGAGCAAGCTCAGGAATGCTGGTAGTGCGATCCCGCAGCTGAAACAGTTTTAAGATACGGTCCTTGCGCTTGCTGGTCTTTCTTGGGCGCCCTGGAGCCTTTTTGACAACAATGGAAGCGCTCTCCTTGAAGTTCTTGATGATGCGATAGATTGTCGACTGAGGGGCAATCTTTGTAGCTGTGATACTCTTCCCTGTTAGGCCATTTTTGTGCAGTGCAATGATGGCTGCACGTGTTTCTTTAGAAATAACCATGGTTAACTGAAGAGAAACAATGATACCAAGCACCAGCCACCTTTTAAAGTGTCCAGTGGTGTCATTCTTACTTAATCATGACTGATTGATCGCCAGTTCTGTCCTCATCAACACCCACACCTGTGTTAATGGAACAATCACTAAAACGATGTTAGCTGCTCCTTATGAGGCAGGACTGCAATGATGTTGAAATGTGTTTTGGGGGTTAAAGTTTATTTTCTAGGCAAATATTGACTTTGCAAGTAATTGCTGTTAAGCTGATCACTCTTTATGACATTCTGTAGTATATGCAAATTGCCATTAGAAAAACTGAAGCAGTAGACTTTGTAAAAATTAATATTTGTATCATTCTCAAAGCTTTTGGCCATGACTGTATTCATTTATTTCTAATATTTAGGGTATGTGCCCACAGGAAGGTTTTGCTGCGTTTTTCCTGCGGTTTCTGCATGCAGAAAACCATTGGTTTTATGATTATGTATGCTAATTTGTTCCTGCGGTTTTGATTCCCAGCAAAACTAATGTGTTTCACAGAAACGCTGTGCACACACATTGGTTTTGCAAGTGTCAAGAACTGTCAAATACCTGCGTTTTTGGTGCGGATGGGAAAGAATTGACATGTTCTATCTTTCTGCGTTTTTGGTGCAGTCAATGAAAAAAACGCAGGAAAAACGCAGCATCAAAAACGCAGTAAAAACACACAAAAACGTGCATAAAACGCACAAAAAACGCGCAAAAAAGCAGACAAGATCATAGCACTTCTCCTGTCAAGGACTCTAGGATCCTCAGGTTTTGCTGCGTTCAGGACTGCTTAAAAAACGTCCTGTGGGCACATACCCTTATACTTCTCTCCTATCCTCTGTAAACTTCAAAAGTTTAATTCCATCCATCAATCACAGTGAGCTGTATTCTCCTACTCCCCAAGAAATGAATATTCATGCATCATTTCACTGTCCTGCTCTCCTCTCTGATCTGTCTGTTGTGTGACACATTACAGAGCAGAAAGGAGGTGGGGAGGAGGTGTGTGTGCTCTTAAGGTACCGTCACACAGGGACATATCGCCGGCGATGTTGCCGGCAACTGAGGGGCGTGGCCAGGTTGTGGCGACATCGCCGGCGAGTTGCCTCGTGTGACAGGGCGATAATCAGGCGATGAATCGCCTGAGCAACATCGCCAGGTTTCCCAACAATGTTGGGAAACCTGGCGATGTTGCTCAGGCGATCCTGCCTGATCGCCCTGTGCAACGCGGCAACCTGCAATGTTGCGGGCGATTCCGCCTATATCCAACATTGCGAGTGATCGCTTGCTGGGTTGCTGGGCAACCCAGCGAGCGATAGCCGCGGCAACTAGCCGGCGACATCGCCGGTAAGTTGCTCAGTGTGACTTCTCACCGGCGATGTTGTCAGGGATGCGCGCTCCCGCGATCCCCGGCAACATCGCCGGCGATATGTCCCTGTGTGACGGTACCTTTAGAGATCTTTATTGTGTGTATGAGGCATGTGTGTAGTGTCAGTAGTCTGACATATTTCTATGTGATTATAAGAACATTTAATCATTTTCTCAGCAGATGCAGATATTACATGTCTGCAGGAAAACCAACATTCATATAATAGAAATTGCTTACAGACACCACACAGTGCAGGACAAAACATCTCCCCCCTGCCAGCACAGAGCACAGAGGGGAGGGACAGAACACCTGCTTGGGTGGGGATATTTAAATAACACTTGTACAGCAGCCGGACTAATCGGCTGTGAATATAATGGAGAGGAGTAATATAGCAGCTGCCTGGAGGGTGTGAAAATGCTTATGGTATGGAAACTAGAAAATGTACAATAATGATTTGACATGTTTTTTAAATAGTCTGCCCTGGCACTATTCAAGGGTAATTTTAGTATCATACTGAAAAATGACCTGACAAAATCCCTTTAACATTGGCAATAGCTCCCACTGGCCCGGGATGATCGCAATCCCCCCAGTAGTTATGCTACTAGGTGAAATATAAAAGTTATACTAGAAGGAGTGACTAAAAAAATTACATTGATTCTCTGTACATATTTCATAAACATTTTTAGCACATTACTAGCTTAATTCTATATATGTAAAGTATATTCTATTTATCAGAAAGAATTTTATAAACTGACCTAGATATTTTAGACATTTCATTGCCATGGATAGTTTGTAGGACTGAGGCATCTCCAACGCGCTTCTTAATCCAGAGTTCATAGCCAATTTTACTGTAGAGCAGAAGCATCAGTGTTAGTGGAAGGAGAAACAGGATCACTAGAATAAAGGTTGTGTAGACTTGCTGGTGGATGTGGCTGTTCCATTTCTCCAGGCAGCATACATACTTTTTCTCATACAAAAAGTCATATTTAATCTGAAATATAACAATATAAACCGATTTAGAGATTAATCTAAAGAAACACTTGTATTGTTAGAGCCTTTTAATTTAACATTGCAACTAGCAATAATAAATATCTCTTTCCTTTAAGGCACCGTTACACGGCACGACGTTGGAACGATGTCCGCAACGATCTCATGGGCGCGTGGTCGTTTGTGACAATATTTCAACATCGCTGGCCAGATGTCACATGTCTAGATATCGTGGACAACTCACCAACAATGTCGTGAGCAGGTATTGTTCACCAACCCTGCAAACGATCCCTGCTCATTGCTGTGAATGCTGTGAAGTCGTCCACGACATCGTTATCGCGGTGTCTAAATATCTTAATCCCTGGGGAACCTTTTACCTGGGCAGGGAAAATAGATTATTTAGGGGGTGGAAAGAGAAGGGGGTGAGGAGGATGAAAGATTTAATGCATGAGACTGAAAGAAGATGGATGTCTGAAGTAGACATAATGGATAGGTTTGGGCTTAACAAGTTCCATAGCATGGAATACTTGCAACTGAAGACCTTTGTTATGCAAGATTTACGTTGGGTCTCGAAAGAATTGCACAAGAATGAATTTGACATTTTGATTGAGAGTGATCTTCATACTCTTAATGTATCAAGGATATATCGTGTTTTGAGAAGGTGGCTGATTCCTGCTGGGGAAAAGATGATTTTTAGGCTTCGGCAAAACAACTAGATGATCCAGAGGTTTTGGATAAGATTCTCCAGGGCGTGTTAAAGAAAAATGTGATTAATGAGAATTGGAGAGATACACAGTTCAGGATCATACACAGGGCCATATATGGCATTAACCTCCAGAATCATGGTGGGGATCCATGGAGGTCCCAGAAATGCCTAAAGTGCATACTCTTTCACAATCTGCTTTGAACTGCAACATTAGCAAGAATCTGAACTCAGACCCTATCTGTGTGAGCTTCTTTCCTCCCCTCCCCATGATCATGAAGAAAGTCTGGAAAGTGTTTGAGTACAGATTCTTATTACAGCTTCAGCTTAAAATAACTACAAAGGCCAGGGTCACACTTGAGCCTTGGATCAGGTTTTTGCATCATTTTGTGCACTTTTTCCTGATGCCAAAAACTGATGCTGCACTCAAGTGTGACTGCAATGGTGTCAGTTTTTTAACTGGAGCCCAAAAACGCTGCAAGCAGTGTTTTTGGGTGCAGTAAAAAAACTGATCAGGCCCTATGGGAAAACTGATCAGGTTTTTTAACATGGGGCCCTATGGGAAAACTGATCAGGTTTTTAATGGCACAAAAAACCTGATCAGTTTTTTCTAACATTCTTTGGGAAAAAATGAAAAAGTCCAAAAAAGCAGAGCAGCACAGGAGGGTCAAAAAACAGCCAAAAATACCCTTTAAAAAAAGGATACAGTATTTGAGCCTTTTGCAAAAACTGATGGCCAAGTGTGAACCCAGGCTAAAATAGCATGAACTAGGCAGATAAACCAGCAACTCAGCATGTTGAGAAAAGAAAGCACATTAATATATTAGAGTATATTGCAACAATGCAAATATTGGTCAATTAATAAAAACTTTATAAATGATTCGCAACTTAGTATAACCTCTTAGTTTGCCATGCTATAGATTACTACAGTCTTTTTCCAATACACTCATGTATTGTATTGTCCAAAAGAAAGCTCCAACAGAAAACCGAGACTAATCACACATATAAAACAGGAATCATCAGTGATGCTGAAATTTACTCTGTAATCAGTATAGCGTTCCTAATGAATATGGATATCTACAAAACACAATAGAGGGTTTCGATTCTAGTACATGGCAAACTGAAGACCCTAATAAGTGCAGTGATGTGATTTTTCCTTTATAACTAAGGTACGCTATAGGTACACCACTGTTCTGTAGACCAGAGGCCAAAACTCTTTTAAAACCTATAAGTAGTGAGTGGCAGAGAAGGGAGCCCACGGCTCGATTCTCTACCACAGGTTTTAGTCTTGAGGACACATGATGCCTTTGACAATGGTGGATCAGGTCTCGTTGAGACCAACTGTATGAGCGGGTCTCTGTCAACAGGTTTTACATAGCCCTTTTAGAGCAACCATTGATTGATACTATAAGATCACGTGCACACACTGAGTATTTGATGAGTTTTTTACCTCAGGATTTGTAGCCAAAACCAGAACTGGATAATTAAAAACAGAAGTGGTGCAGGTGTTTCTATTAGACTTTTCCTCTGATTGCTCCACTCCTGGTTTTGTCTACAAATCCTGAGGTAAACAACTCACCAAATACTGAACGTGTGCACATGGCCTAAGGGTCGCTTTACACACACCAACTTCTGTGTCCAACTTCTGAACAGATCTCTGGTTGCAGTGAAATCATAGACACATTGCTCCATTTGTACACAGCCACAAAATGGAACAATGTGTCCATGATTTCACTACAACCAGAGATCTGTTCAGAAGTTGGACACAGAAGTTGGTGTGTGTAAAGCGGCCCTAAGTGAAAACAGCAGCATATTTTCATTTGTTTCAAATAATATTATTAATAGTATTACTCAATCCTGTTACACTCTGTACAATAAATGTCTTCAACAAAGATAATGTCTACAACACTGTTCCACATCCTCTGCACTGAGCTGCCTCGCATAAAGCAGGAACATTTCACTTGAGACTTGGGGTGGTGCTACACAGAGCCAAAGCTATGTTCATTCCTCATTGAAGTCGAAAAATCATTAGACTCAAAAAGTTCTTGAACAGATATATTCAAAAAGCAACGTAATGGTACACAGAGCCAATCAGGGTGATAGTACACAGAGCCATGCAGGGTGAGAGGAGCACATATTGTCCTGTGTGGCTTTGTTTTGTACTGTTTTGCCACTTTTAGAATGAATCTGTGCATAAGGACTTTGAGTGCCATGGTTTTTCTACTTCATTGAAGAATCCTCCGTGAATAATGTACAGCTTTTAGAATGCATTAGTTAAAAGCTTTAGCTTAGCAAACCTACAAGGATCTGGAAACTAATATTTATGAAAAAATATGTTATTTCAAATCTTAGGAATGGGTTCCCTAAATATGCTGAATTTCTGAAATAGTACAGATACAGAAGACTGTCAATCACCCTATAATTAACAATATTCATTGTTGGACAGAACTGCCAATGGCCCACCAGTAATAGTGACTCTAGAAACCCAATATTCTTCTCCATGCAAATATTGCATAACCCTCATTCCCAAATGTAACAATGCTTCTGTACAATAAACGGGGTAGTTTGTTTAATGAATTATGAAATGCTGCCTTTGTCTGTGTATAGTAAGTCAAATGCATTTTCCAGCTACTGTCCATGGAGGGGAATTGGGGCCCCGTTGGTGATTCACATGTTCCCCTGTGGACCAATTCGAGCCTTACAATATGCCATTAATGAATTATTTTATGAAGTAACATGGATCTACTGCCTATTTAGTAAGAATATGCATCAACACTTTACATAACGTTTCCTAATGGAAATCATTACAACCACAGACTTTATTATTAAGGGAACAGATAGGACAATCTGCCACAAAGACAAGGAACCGAACAGTCGGTTGTTTTCCTGACGCTCGAGTTTGGAACATAGCTGATCAGGATGAAGATTACTGGGAGGGGCTGGTGAGGACCCGGCCGGTGGTCATGGTGCACATTGGCATAAATGACAAAGTTATAAGTAGGTGGAAGGTCCTTAAAGATGATTTCAGGAATATAAGAAGAGAGAAAATGACTTGGCATAGAACCAAAAATCGGGAGCACACTTTGTAGTGAAAAAATATATATACCAGCTTTACTGATACATAAGCGGACAGTGAAACAATTATAAACAATTAAAATAGCATCTGGGGGCACCCAAATACAATAATTGTAGTGACCAGATTGTCACATTGATTTCCCAGCCCTGTTCCGTGTTGTGCTATGGAGCAGGGCGGGTAAATGAGAGGACGTCATAGCGGGAGGCGGGGCATGCACCTCAACCTTGCTCTGCATTGGCGTCAACACCACAAGGACGAGCAGAGCAAGGATTTCATAAATTGCACGAGTGGAGGCGGCAAGGATATGGGCGGCACCCAGGGGCAGGGGGCGTGAAATGCTCCCGTGGATGAGCTGCCTCAAACACAAGGGCCCACCTCCATGGAAAATTACTGTGAGTTTTTATAAGCCTACATATCGGGGTAGCAGCCCCACAGAGCCGTGGGAGACCCCTTCCCTGAATGCAGCAGACATGCTGCAATCAGTGCTGGACTTAGATTCTAATCTATGGGGGGGGGGACAGGTCCTCTTTAAAGATAGTAAGCAATTAGCTAGCAGCAAGAGGCAGCCAGTGTGGCAAATAAATCATCAGGCACAAACACTTAATATATTGTAATAGCAGGTGCCTTGGGCATACCCAGGATCAAAACTAAGGGGGAAGGGCAAGCTATGGTCGTTCATGGTCGTTTAGAGGTTACAGGGAACAGATCACAGGCATAGAGGTCACAGGGACAGATGACAGGCAGAGAGGTGACAGGGACAGTTGACAGGGAAAGAGGTGATGGAGAGAGATGACAGGGACAGAGAACAAACAGGCAGGGCAGCAGGCAGACCGGCGGGCACTGACACTGGAGGACCAGCGGGGACAGAAACATTGGCACTGGCAGCACAGACTACTCCCCTCAGCTTCCGCGGAATGGATAAAGCTGTTGGGAGTTGGTCACAGCCAGGTCAGACCGCCCCCTGCACTCTGATTGGAGCGATAAGTCACAAAGACCATTGCTCCAATCAGGGCTGGAGGGGAGGGTGACCTATCTCCAGCCAATGATCGCGATTGGCTATTTAAGCCAATCACGGCGATCAAGGTCATCTTCTGTTTCCCTGCTCAAAACTACATCACCTGACCCACCAGACGTAAATGAATACATCCACATAAACACCATCAGTACAAAAACACAGCATCACAACCCTCATCAGTATATAAATACATCACCAGACCCACCAGAGGTACAAAAATGCATCTATATAACCCCTATCAGTACAGAAACACTATGTCAAAACCCTCATCAGTGCAGAAATACATCACCAGACTCACCAGAAGTACAGAAACACATAACTAGAACCCTCATCAGTGCAGAAATCACAACCCTCATTGGTAACAAAATTCGTCATCAGAACCACCAGAGGTGCAGAAATACATAACCAGAACCTCTATCAGTACAGGATTACATCCATATAACCCCCATCACTATAAAAACACAACATCACAATCCTCATCAGAACTAACATCAGTGCATGGAAGAACAATTGTAATGTCAGGTCAGACCTATATACATTTGTACTGCATGAGCTTACAACTCCTAACACATCCTTAACAATGGTAAGGAGTTAATGGGAGTTGTTGTTACCAGTCACCATCAGATCATACAGGAACTACAGCACTGATGAGAATGTCATTATCACAAATAATCATTTACATCTGGGCACTTTATAGATGACCTTGTCTCTGATCGGGGTCGTCTTTTCCTTTTTTTCATCTTGTCCAGACACCATCATGACTTTTCACATCCACAGCTCGTCTCTGGAGATGTGCATCTTCTCCGATCCTCTGCAGCCCATCCTTAAAAATAGCAGAATGATCAAAATTCTTCTAAGTAAAAATATCTGCCCTACACTGTACCCCGGAATAATTGCTCCTTTTCATTGTTCCCTGCACAAAATAAGATTTACATGCTGTCCACTTTCTGGAACATACCCTCCACACTACCCCCTCATCACACTGCCCTTTCCTTTCCATACTGGGCTCCCTGGACACACTGTCCCCATATACTACCCACTGTTTATCCTGTTCTCCCTCACCACACTCCCCCTCTTCTATATACTGTCCCCTCCTGGCTGTGGCCTCACAATGTCCCCGCATGCTGCCCCCTCACTATTCAGCCCCACACTACTCACTGTATCCTGTGCCTCCTTACATTTTTCTCATCCCCTACTGTTTCCTCACTACCTCACTCCTCCTCCCCCCTCACTCCACATACAGTGTTTGCACCGATCTCCTCCTCACTCCACATAGTGTGCTGCAGCCATCCCCCATCACTCCTCATACTGTGTTCACACTGTTACCCCCTCACTACATTAATGGTGCCATCACACAGCACGATCTGGCCAGCGATGTCGGAAGCGATGCGCGGGTGCCCGCTCGCTTCCGACATCGCTGGCCAGCTGTCACACAGCATCGCTGCGGCCGGCGACACCGCAGCGATGCGGGCGGTGACATCGCTCGCTGGGCTGGGCTCAGCCCAGCGAGCGATCCGCAGCAACGCTGCGGTATAGGCTGGATCGCCGCCGACATCGCTCTGGCGATGTCACACGGCGCGATCCAGCCTTATCGCAGGTCGCCGGTTGACAGGTTTACGGTTCTTCCCATAAACCTGTCAACCTGCGACCAGCGATAAAACGCGGTCGCGCCACTCGTTTACACAGCGCGACGTCGCTAGCGACATCGCTAGCGACATCGCTGATACGTCACTTTTTCGGCGATATCGCTAGCGACGTCGCCAGGTGTGACGGCACCTTAGCTGTATTACAGCCATCCCAATCCACATACTGCGCCATAGCCATCCCCTCTCACTCCACATACTGTGTCCACACCAATCTCCTCCTCCTCCTCCTCACAGGGAGACACCTCGGCGCGGGCGCTGCAGTAGAAGGTCCAATGTTTCTGGGGCTGCAGCTCCCCCCCCGCCCCACGCTGGGTACGCCCATGGCAGGTGCTAAACCAAAGGGTCACAAGCATCATGAAGTGTCATGAAAAGTGTTTTCAGCCCGGTGGTGTAAGCAGTCATATGGTCAGGTCAATATCCATATTTACCACAGTTGTGTACCAATAGATCAGTGCATCAAATATAGAGGGGACCCCCAGAAAGAGACCCTACCCCGCACGTGTCACTATAATGGGGTGGTAGCTTTGTCAGGGCATGACCGTCTTGTAGTGCTGTACAGCTATAAATAACGTAGATCATTACCGCATAACTTTCAGTGGCGGGACCAGAAGTGAGTCATTTGCACGTGATCCCGCTGCCCGGCAACCATATACACAAGCCGGCAAAACTGGAAATACGTCACTAACACGTAACGATGTTGCCTAGTGTGGCAACAGGTATTAGGATTAGAAAGGAACAATATAGTTCCATTGGAGGCACATTATCAAGATACTTTCCACAATTATAGAGTTGAACAAGTGTACAAATAAAACACAGTTAGGTAGGCATAATAGAGAGCCCAGAAAAAGGGGATTCACTAGTTGGTCAAAGCAGCGACCAGGAGAGTGGGAAAACACCAGTTTCATGCAAAAAGTAGGGGAAATATACAGTTAGGGCCAGAAATATTTGGACAGTGACACAAGTTTTGTTATTTTAGCTGTTTACCAAAACATGTTCAGAAATACAATTATATATATAATATGGGCTGAAAGTGCACACTCCCAGCTGCAATATGAGAGTTTCCACATCCAAATCGGAGAAAGGGTTTAGGAATCATAGCTCTGTAATGCATAGCCTCCTCTTTTTCAAGGGACCAAAAGTAATTGGACAATGGACTCTAAGGGCTGCAATTAACTCTGAAGGCGTCTCCCTCGTTAACCTGTAATCAATGAAGTAGTTAAAAGGTCAGGGGTGGATTCCAGGTGTGTGGTTTTGCATTTGGAAGCTGTTGCTGTTGTGGCACCCTGGCACCTGTTGGGCACCACAGAATTCCTTAGAGCACAAATGGAGTAAGTAACAGCACAGCAAAACCCACAAACACCAAACAACACAACAACACCTTAGAACACCTGGTTTCACCCCGAGCCTCTAGGGGGAGCTCCACTGGTGACTTTGAGCCAGTTCCCCCTATAAATAGAGTCTTGGAGGGAGAAACTTAAGAGTGTGCAGTCACTTCAGAACTGTGAAGAGTGTGCAGTCACTTCAGAACTGTGAAGAGTGTGCAGTCACTTCAGAACTGTGAAGAGGGTGTGTGTGATCTCCAGCTTTATGAGACACACACTAGGCCCAACTAGTCATCCAGCCAGTGAGGAAATCCCTGCAATTGGGATAATAGGAAAGGAGAAGCACCTCTCAAGGAATACAGAGTTATCCTAACTCTTCCCTACAAACCGGTTACTGGAACCGAAGCTGTGAGAGCTACCCAGCCACCACAGAGAACCAGCACCATCAACAGGAGGTTTAGCCACCTGTTACACCTGATGCACCCATCCACGAGAGCCCAGGGAAGAGTACTGATCCTGCTCAGACCCTTTTACAGTGCCCCCAGTGCTGTTAACCAGGTGAAGCAAGTTCCATTGAACAAACTGCCTGGTCCGGCTGGATTCCACATCCACCCGACCTTAGCACCAGAACTAGAGAAAGGAAGCCTAACACTGCTTGCTGTGAAACTCCATAAGTGCCAACTTCACTATCCCGGTCCGAGTGTACCTGACTACCATCCAGTAAAGGTACCACAAAGAGACTTTGTGTGGTTGTGCATTATTCCTGGATTCAGCGCGCAGCACCCCGCAGCTGCCTCACAACATCTTGTGCAGCTCCCGGCTCCGGGGACTCCCGCTCATCCTGTGGGGAGCGTTCCATCTCGCTGTATAACATCCCCCGGAGACCAGAACAGCGCTGGTAAGGTTACCAGAACACCTGCAGGTGGCGTCACGAAGACAAATCACCCCTACTGTTCCGCCATTCCCCTATTGATCTGGACCACCGGGCCTACACTACCGCAGGCGCGGTTCCGTGACAGAGGAGAAGCAACGCCCGCTACGTGTACCCCCCGGCTACGGTGAGTCACTGTGACCAGACAACATGCGGTCAAAGGAACTCTCAATTGAGGTGAAGCAGAACATCCTGAGGCTGAAAAAAAAGAAAAAATCCATCGGAGAGATAACAGACATGCTTGGAGTAGCAAAATCAACAGTTGGGTACATTCTGAGAAAAAAGGAATTGACTGGTGAGCTTGGGAACTCTAAAAGGCCTGGGCGTCCACAGATGACAACAGTGGTGGATGATCGCCGCATA
>JARQOC010000003.1:256385141-256523161 GCA_033576535.1 Allobates femoralis | reverse complement strand
ATATGGGCCTCCACCAGGTACATAGCTATTGGCCACACCACAATATTCCTGCCCTTGTCTGCCTCATTTATGATGAAATCCGGGTTCATTCTCAAATGGCAGATCGCAGTTATTCCCCTGTCCGTTATGTTTTTATATTTGGCCGAATTGACCTGGAATTTGCCTACTTCTCTTTTGATGGCCTCAAAAAAGAGGTTTACCGCAGGAAGTGTAGACAGCGGGGGTGCTTTCGTGGATCCATTGCGATGTGGGAACTGCTTCCTACTTGTTCCAGGCTTGCTGTCATCATGTAGGTCCAACAAATCACGCATGGCTCATCGTTCTATCTTAGGTAGTGACACATTTGTTTCTGGTCGGTGATAAATGACAGCAAAGATTAGTTTGCAACAAAATAGGTATACGTCCTTAACCAAAGCGAACTAATTTAACTGGTGCATAGTGTGGCACCCAGGGGCTGGCTGGAGCCTCCATCCCTGGGTGGCAGATTTGCCCTGCCGGCCCTGACTTGAGAAGCGGGGGGGGGGGGTGCTGTCAGGTCTGACTTGAGAAGCGGGGGGGGGGGGGGTGCTATCAGCCCTTACCTGATCAGAGACTTCCAGCGTCACAGAGCAACTCCCGCGGCCGGGCCGTCTCGCGTCATGTGCCGGCCGCAAAGCGACGCCCGGCACACCGTTTCTGTATGGGGCGGCCCTAGATGTGGACTATACCACCAGCCCAGGGGCCAGCCTGCTGGGCTGGTGGTATCCTGCTGGGGATTGCCACAGAATCTATCCAGTGCAAGGAGGGATTTACACTTTGGTACACACAGTACACAACACCTTTCACCTCAGACCTGGAGGAGGAGCTCTACTTGCTGCTTTAAGCAAGTTCCCTTATAAGGATACAGGCCTGAGGGGAGGAGTCAGTTAGTCTGCTCTGAGCAGTGAAGAGAGCAAGTTAGTCCAGTGAAGCAGCCTAGAGAAGGTGTTGAAAAGACCTGGTTGCTGGGCAAAGCAAGGCCCAGAACCAAGGGAGACTGACCCGCTGTGGACCACCCCAAAGAGAGGGACAGAGGCCAGTGGAAGGAGCAATAGGTCATAACAAGGGACCAGATCTAGGATCCCTTTAGCTCACCCGGACTCCGGAGTCCGAACCTGCAGAACATACACTGAAGCAGGAAAACGCCGGAGAAACCAGGAGGATCTATTCCCCTGAGGTACTAACTTAATAGAGACACTCAAACCTGACCAAGCACAGGACCAGGGGCCCAATAGGAGGGTAGGGACCCCTTAGAAGGGCCTCCTTGTTGGTTAAAGAGTAAAGCCCTGAGAGGGAAGGAAGTGGCGAGTTCAGTTATAGGCAGGACTTACCCCAAACCACTGTACACAGTAGCAGAGGAGGCCTCACAACTCTCAAGGTGAAAATCCCAAATTGCACCGAGAACCTGGTACCCCTCTTGGACTGTACCTGTTACCGGACATCAGTAAAAGGTGCCGAAACAAAGACTATTTTGTGTGTGAGTCTGCTTCCCTGCCGCTGCCTTCAGCATCCCACGCAAGCCGTTACTACGACTCCCCTCATCCATCCCCACTGACCTGAGATAAAGCTCCACCTGTGGGGAGCTGTACTGCACTGAGCTGCACCACTATCACCTCAGTGGTCGGCCGCAACACTGGTATTCACCGTTACCAGGAACCACAGGTGGCGTCATGACACTACTACCCCCAACCTCATCACCATTCCCCCTAATCCCTGAGGGTCCAGGGCACGGTACCGGGAACCGAGTCGTCCTGTCCCAGGAACCGAGTACCCCCTACCCTGTCGACCGCCACACATAGGACAAAAGGTTAGTTCACGTGTCGCGCCCAGGCTATGGGGTACTCGGGCGTCAGACGATAAAGGTTAATGTTCCAGTTGTCACAGGGAATGGTGGCCGTGCCTGACCCCGTGTCCTGGGCCTATCTTCCAAACAAGGGGGTTATATATTTACAGGGGCTATTTACAAAGTTTGTTGTGGCGCCACCTGCAGTATCTGGTGAGATGCCACCAGCACCACCACAGTCCGCCGGAGGTAGATGGTATTGCGGCTAGTGTGGTAAAGTCCTCCGCAGGTAGGACTCGACCTCCGGGGCAGCGTAGTGAGAAGGGGAAGTTTGCAGTGGAGCTGGGTTTGTGTAGGGAGTGCTGGAGCAGTCTATGAGGGACACCGGTAATGGAGAGGAATGACACACGCACACTGCAAAGTCTCTTTTACCTTTTACTGATGTTCGGCAGGTAAAGACATCCAGGGCACTAACAGGTGACCAGGTTGCACAGTGGGTCCCCACAGCAAGTGGGTATAAGGCCTCCTCTCTTCCTGTGCAATGGATGAAGCACAGCCTGCTTGCAGTCAGACTTGCCTCCTCTCTCTTCCTGACTGTATTGTCTGTGTCTCCTCCTGTGCGGTCTCCGGGTTACCCTCGCTGAACACTGCGGTGCAGTACTGCTGTGTCTGGCTGCCTCTCTTGATTCACAGGGGAAAAAACCAGGTGGCCAAGGCCTCCACGGTGTCACAGGGTTTTCTGTGGTCCTATAGTATCCCACAGGTGCGGATACCCAATATCCGGTACGTCTTTGGGCGAAACTCTCCAAGTTCCTCACTCCCTTTCGGCTAGTTGCTCCTTGCCTTCTGTCCCCACTTAGGCTTGCGGGACATAGAATGGCCACTCTGGTCACTGGCTCAGGCCTAAACGCGGCACTGACCACCAGGACGTCTTTGCAGCTCTCCTAGCGTCTGCACACTCTGACTAAATCCTCCCCCAGCAGCAGTATTTATAGGGGAACTCACCTAAAGGCGGTGAGTAGAACTCCTGCTACTGTGCCGGGGTGGAAGGTGTTGTATGTACTAGGTAACTGCTGTGGAAACCCAGCTGTACATTAGAGAGATCTGTGGCTACCTGCGTGAGCAGGGCGCCACATACCCCCCTAGGTAACATCAGTCTGAGCATTTTTGTTTTAACAAAAGAATAACAGTAATAATAATGAAACAGGTAACATATTTACATAGTCTTAAAAGATAAACATTTACAAAAACACACTGAAAAATTATTGAAAAAATGAAAAACAGTCCATACGGTGCTAGTCCATGCACCGCAGTCTTTTGAAACGTTTGTGGCTATATTTGTCCATAACTGTAGCCCGTTGAAATTTTAAGAGTTCAAAAGGGAAAAAGTTCAAAGGGAAAAGTTCAAAGAGTCTATTTCTGTACGCTCCAGGTAATAAAAAGGGAAGGATCTTTCAAAGTCCACATTTTTTTAACAATAAACATTTGTCTCTACGAGTGTCTCGGCTTAGGAGACCTTGTACCTCCCTACCCCAGGCACTTTCTGTTCCTAACTTAATGTGCTTGGGTTAGGGCCAGTTCCTCCACCCTTCTGTACACTACTATTTACATTTCTATTGTACAGTTTACTATTTACATGTTTCCTTAGTGTGTGCTCTAACTTATATTTTATTGTGCCCACTCTCCAAATCTAGACGGGGGTCGACGTTGTGTGCATCTCTTTGACCTTCGCACTACAGGTTTCTCTGTCTCAAGTGAGGTGGGTGTCTAGTGAAGGGCTTGGTGTAGGCATGTCAGGTAAGCTTCTGCGTTGCCTTAATCTCACTACAGGGCTAGCAGGTGTGCCGATTGCAGCATCCTCAGATTCTCTAGTAACGGGTATTTCTTCCTGAATCCTTTGTACCACTTCATTGGGCTGGTAGAAATTCAATATTGGCACAATGATGGCTCCATCTTTTTGAGGCCAATCTTCTGGGAATTCTCCTAAGATTGTTGAGATTACTTTCTTCTCTGGTTCTTGATATGGACTTTCTTCTAAAAATGGTTCTGTTTCTGAAATTGGTTGATGGGAGAAGTCTTGGTCTTTCCAATCTATTGGACCCTTTTTAATATGATCTCTGGATATAGTCTGTGTGGTTTTTCCACCGTTTTTGCTGATGATACAGACTTTACTGATGTCATCATTTCCAGAGTCTATTAGGATGTAGGGTTCTTCTTCCCACCAATCATCTAACTTATGTCGAGTTCTCTTTCTCTTGAGGACAATATTTCCAGGTGTTATTGGTTCTGCTGGAGCATGAACTTTTTTGTTTTGCTCTTGGCGATGGGTTTTTCAATTTGAGATGGTATGATCTGCTTCAAGCTACTCCAAGTTCCAAGTCTACAGGTAACTTTCCTGTACGAGCTCTCATCTGTTAAACTGGTGTACAGTTTGTAGAGCTTACTGGAATGTGATTATACATGTCAATCAAGTCAGGTAGTTTCTCCGGCCATTGGTTTCTCTCCTCTGACGGTAAGATCTTTAGCATGTCGATGATTATATGATTCATTTTCTCACAGAGTCCGTTGGTTTGAGGATGATACGGGGTCGTTCTGATCTTTTTGCACCCATACATCTGGCAGAATTCTTGGAAGATCTCCGCTTCGAATCCTTGATCTGTTAAGACCTGTTCTGGGTATCCCAATGGTCTGCAGAAGACATTTTGGAAAGTTCTAGCAGCTGTTGCAGCTGTTAAGTCCTTTACAGTGGCAACCATTAAAAATCTCAAGTAATGGTCTACCATGGTCAACGCATAGGTATAGCAGGATCTACTTGGAGTCAGTTTTACATGGTCCAAGGCTACGATTTCCAGAGGTTGCTTGGTTACAATGGGACTAAGCTGGGCTTTCTGGCTCTGTAAGTCCTTTCTTCTCAGGCTGCAGGATTTACAATTCATACACCATTTTTCAATGGATGACCGCATGCCGACCCAAAAGAACCTATCCTTCAGTAGCATCTCTAACTTCTTCCATCTGAAGAAACCAGTCTGGTTGTGATAAGCGTTCAAGACCATGGGTATTTCTGATTTTAGCACGATGATCTGCCAGGCCATCTCATGTGTTCTTGGGTTGATGTACCTCCGACAAAGCTTATCTTGGTATATGAACAGCTTACTTTGTTCGTTCCACAGATGTTTAACTTCAGATTGGGGATTATCAGGCAGCTTCGCTGACTCCTGGGTTATCAGTTGTTTTATTAGACTGACAGCCAGGTCACTGTCTTGCACCTCCCTCCAACCGAAGTGGGGCAACAGGTTTACTGTCCTTACCAAAGGATCTTGACGGGTTTGCTGGCATTGGGTTACTCTTACTTTTAGTTGATGGAAGGCAGGTAACTCCACTTCTTCCAGCTTGTCTCCGTCTACACCTTCTTCTGATAGGTGGGGCATTCTGGATAAGGCATCCGCGTTTCCATTCTGGTGCCCAGCCCGCTACTTGATGGTGAATTGGTAGTTGGAGAGTCTGGCCATCCATCTTTGCTCAATGGCTCCCATCTTCGCAGTTTCCAGGTGGGTCATCGGATTGTTATCCGTGTAAGCTATAAATTTGCTGGGAGCCAAATAGTGTTTGAGCCTCTCGGTGACGACTCAGACCAAGGCCAGGAATTCCAGCTTGAAGGAACTGTAGTTTTCTGGGTTCCTCTCTGTGGGGCGCAGCTTTCTGCTTGCATAGGCGATTACCCTCTCCTTGCCATCTTGATTTTGAGGATGGCTCCGAGACCCACGTTGTTGGCGTCTATGTACAGCAGAAATGGCAGATTATAGTCCAGGTAAGCAAGGATTTCTTCTCCTGTCAGGACTTCCTTCATCGTCCGGAGCGCTTCATCTTGTTCCTTACCCCATATCTATGGAGAATCTTTTGGCTTGCCCTTTGTGGGTTGGCCTACTAGGAGGTCTTGCAGGGGAGCAGCCTTCTTGGTGTGCTCCTTGATGAACCTCTGATAGTAGCCCACCAAACCCAGGAATTGACGAACTTCCTTTATGGTCTTGGGTTCTGGCCACTCTTTGATTGCTGTCACCTTGTCTGGATCAGGGGCCACGCCTTCGGCACTGACTATGTGTCCCAGGTACTGTACTCTTGGGTTTAACAGGTGGCATTTTGATAGTTTTAGCTTCATCCCGTATTTGGCCAGAGCTTCAAACACCTCTGCTAGATGAGTGACATGTTCTTCGTAGGTCTTGGAGTACACGATCACGTCATCCAGGTAGAGCAGTACCGTCTCGAAGTTCTTATGCCCCAGGCAACTCTCCGGCGTTGTTGGTCAGTCATAGCATACATGTCCAGGACGCCTTCGATCTTCGCTTTGAACTCGTCTAGCGTATCAGGGCGGCCATCATACTGGGGCAATCACTTGGCCCCTGAGATGTATGGGAATGACATGGGCATTAACGGGCCAACGATGCCCGAGACACCGGAGGTACTGGCAGTACTACCGGAGGCAGCCATCAAGGGTCCAGAGTAATTCTGGGGGTCAGTGTATGCAGCCTCGTCGTCGCTGGAGGAGGCCGACATGTTAGAGGCCCCCCTAGTTAATTACAGCCAGTCGCTGAAGGGTTAAACAGTTCAGGAGTTTCCGGGCCGCAGCGCTCAGGAATGCTCGGCTGAGCCGGGGGCGGGGTTTCAGTTTCGCGCTCTGTAGCTGGCACGCCCCCTTCCTTCCCCCTTTTTGACGCAGTAATGGCGGCGGAACTTTAACAGTCAAATGTTACAGTCAATAAACTGCACACAGTACTCGGTGATCTTGGGCACGGGATCCTGTTCGTGACGCCAGGATTTTGACGCAACCCAGGGCAGGCTACTCAGCTCTCGGGCAGTTGCAGTCTGGGATGTCACGGACGGCTGCCCGAGGTCGTGGCTCTGGCGGTCAAATGATAAGGGAAAATAAAGTATATTCAAGTTTGTTGTGACGCCACCTGCAGTGTCTGGTGTGGGATCACCAGCGCCGCTACAGTCCTCCAGAGGTCGGTGGGATTGCAGCAGTGATGGTATAGTCCCCACAGGCAGGACTGTGACCTCTGGGGCAGCGTTGTGAGGTGAACAGGTTACAGCAGAGCTGGGATTGTTAAGGAGAGTAGGTAAAGTCTATAGAGGGGCACGGTGGGTGAAAGGAAAGGATGCACGCACACAGTAACAGTCTCTTTACCTTTTTACTGGTGGAATTCAGGTAAATAGTCCAGAGCACTGTCGGGTGACCGGGCTGCACAGTGGGCTCCCACAGCAAGTGGGTATAAGGCCTCCTTCCCTGTGTATTCACTGAAGCACAGTCTGTTGAATCCTGGCTCCACTCTCTTCTCTTGTCTGTGTCTCGTTCCCTCCTGTGCGGTCTCCGGGACCACCTTCTCTAGGCTCTGCAGTGGCCACTGCTCCTGGCTCCCTTTCTTTGACTCTTTCAGTAGACCGGGTAGCTGTAGCTTCCACAGTGCCAAGGGAGTTTCTTGTGGGATCCCCAATATCCGGCTTCTCTCTCTCTCTCTGGAACGAACTCACGGCTGGAGCTACCTGTTCCCTGTTCCTGCTCCTCCTCTAAGCTCCTTGCCTTCAGTCCCACTTAGGCTGGTGGGAGGCTGGTGGGAGGCTGAAAGGCTACTCCTGGGTCGCTGGCTCGGGCCTACACGTGGCACCGATCACCAGAGCTTCCCTGCAGCTCTTCTAGTGTCTGCACACACTCTGACTAGCTCCTCCCCAGCAGCAGTATATATAGGGGATCCTGCCTAAGCACAGCAGGTTGAGCTCCCCCTACTGTGCCGGGGTGGAAGGTGTTGTTCGTAGTAGTACCTGCTGTGGAAACCCAGCTGTGCAATAGAGAGATATGTGGTTACCAGGGCGCCACATGAGCTTACTGGGTACTTTACTTGATCTTTCCAAAGCAGTTTACAACAGTTCACAGTAACAGTTCCTTCAATACAGTTCACACAAGTCACACATAAACACTCCGGGTTACTCCAACTGTGCAGCTCAGGTAGCTTTCTGTGTTGATCCCTCAAAGTCCTTTCAGGCACTTCTCTTCTTAGTATAAACATAGTACCTCACTCACGGGTTTGGTCTAGCCGTCTCGGACTCACAGGTGAACAATTTTCCCTTAAAGTCAGGGTCACCAGTCCTATTGTGACAACTGTGTTCCTCTGCCGTAGTGGCACATAAGGTTATGCTGTAGCACATGAAGTTTCTGCCCCCCACCGGTGTTTCTCATGATTAGGGTATAGAATCCCCGGGCACCTCATCAGAACCAGTTGTCTGGTGTTGGTCTAGCCCTCCAGTGTCCCAGGTTGCTGTCTTTGGGCACACCAGGCTTCTTCTTTCAGTCACTGTGCTAAGGATTCCTCCACGCAGCACGGGTCTCAGGCTGCCGGGCCCTTGTCTTCCCACCGTCCTTAGCTGTGGGGTCTCTTTCCAGTCTTTCCCCTTCCCTTCGCTTCCAGGCTGTGGAGTGGGCTTTCTCTCCAGGGGTCTGTGCCTCACAGGATTCTGCGCCTCCAGTGACTCTGAAACTGTCCGGGAAGTGTCTTTCTGTTTCTGCTCTGCTGTTCTCCACTCTGTTCTACTCTGGTGTATCTTCTACTCTGCTGCAGCTCTGCAGCTCCTGTTCTCTGTTCTAACCCTGTGTGTTGTGCTTCTGGGTTTTGTTTGAGCCACTCCACCCACTTTGTCAGATTCCTGCCTACACTCCACCCACTGTTATACACCCTGCCACCCCTTGCCCATCCTAGAGACCTAGGCGTAGGGTCGGTGCTTGTGTGGTGTGGGTGTGTTTTCAACCTTGCTTACCTGGCTGCACTTCCCTCTTGTGGCCACCTGGTCGCAGGGGTGCCACACATTCATCTGTTGATGGTGGTTCTTGCCCTGTATTCACCTACTGATGGTGGTTCTGACCCTGCATTTATCTACTGATGGTGGGTTTGGCCCTGGATTAATCTACTGAGGTGGTTCTGACCCTGCTTTCATCTACTGACAGACGTTCTGTCACTGCATACATCTGTTGATAGTGATTCTGGCCCTACATTCATCTGATGGTGGTTCTGGCTGTGCATTCATCTGAGGATTGTGGTTCTGGCCCTGCATTTATCTGATGGTGGTTCTGGCTCTGCATTCATCTGCTGATGGTGATTTTGGCTCTGCATTTATCTGCTGATGGTAGTTTGTACCCTGCATTCATCTGATGGTGGTTCTGGCTCTGCATTCATCTAAGGATGGTGGTTCTGGCCCTGTATTCAGCTACTAAGGTGGTTCCAGTCCTGCATTTATCTGCTGATTCTGATTCTGCCACTGCATTTCTCTGCTGATGGTGGTTCTGGTACTGCATTCATCTACTGAGGTGGTTCTGGTCTTGCATTCCTTTGCTGATGGTTCTGACCCTGCAGTCATCTACTGTCAGTAGTTCTGACCCTGCATTCATCTACTGAGGTGGTTTTGGTTCTGTACTCATCTACTGACAATGGTTCCAATCTGGTACACATGCATAAAAGCATAATGTACTTCATGGCTATGTTAAAACTGAAATCTGCTCCAAACACTCACTGTAAGTTATGATGTGTTTACACTGACTTTTTGTAGCAAACACTCTCCAACTGCTCCTCAAATGCTCAAAACTTGGTTGTAAAGATGTATTAATTGCGGTGGAGGTGGTAATGATGTAGTCATGTAAGTGGCCCTTGGGAATGATTGAGCATGCTTCTGTTTCTTGGCTTGAAAAATGTTGTACACTCCTGGGCGAGATGCTGGCCGGGCTACACCACGCTGATACAGACACATCACACTGCACAATGGTGGCTGTGTCTGCTGAAGTGACATCACATAGCTGTCCTAGTACTAAGTATATAGGGTCAGGGTACGAGAATACTGATCACCCTCTGACAAGTCCTCACAGTAGTCTAAATTGTTAGGTCATTGGCCGCCCTGTGTGAGTTATCGTCAGAGTCTGAACTTTGCTGCAGATCAGGTCATCTTATCAGTGCTGGGTCATCTGCTGCAGATCAGGTCGTCCAGTCAGTGCCGGGTCATCTGCTGTAGGTCAGGTCATCCTGTCACTGCTGGGTCATCTGCTGCAGATCAGGTCGTCCTGTCAGTGCCGGGTCATCTGCTGCAGTTCAGGTTGTCCAGTCAGTGCCTGGTCATCTGCTGCAGTTCAGGTCGTCCTGTCACTGCTGGGTCATCTGCTGCAGATCAGGTCATCCTGTCTGCTGACACACCAGCTCCACCGTAGCCCAATCTGCAAAAACTTCAGACTCCTATAATGAATCACACTAACCCCCGCAGAGATCACAGACATCACTATACAGAATCCTGCCCTGCCTGGTCAACCCTGAACCGACAGGACATCACAGATTATATTATATGGCTCCATATGTAATACCTGAGGATCTGTAGGCAGGTCCAGGTGTGACCAGTATAGAGCATTGTATATCCGTGTACATAATAACATCCAATTTACAGATTGGTATGATATACTGTGTACAGACATCAGATGTTATACAATATACCCTTTGTCATATACAGATATCCGTATCACTGTAAATCATAAACCAGTCATGTATTCTCCTGTATACTGTATGTAATACACTATTATATACAGGTAATACATGACTGGTATACTATCTGGTGTCTGTAGTCACAGTGTGTATGTGAATATAGTGTATGTTTATATGTGATCACCATTTAAGAGTGTAGAAAAGGACAGCTTACTTTGCTTTACTATCTACCGAATATACTCGTGTATAAGCTGAGTTTTTCAGCACAAAAATTGTGCTGAAAAGTGCCCCCCTCGGCTTATACACGAGTCAGTGACGGCTCAGTGTGTGTGGGGCCGGTGTCCGGGGGCTGGAGGAGGTGGGGGAGGCTGTACAGTGAGCGGGCAGTCACGTGCCCCCGCTCATTAGTGCAATGCAATATGCACTGCATCCCCCTGTCCATCAGCGGCAGGGGGAGCGGTGCATATTACATTGCACTGTGTCAGCGCTCCTCCGCCCCCCCCTGTGGGTATACAGCGGTCCCCCCCCTTGTGGTATATACAGCCCCCCCCATTGCTGCCGCACACCTGTAAACAGAAGAGCTTTCATACTTATCCTCCTGCTGTCACCGCGCGCGCATCCTCCACTTTCCTTCCTGCTTGTACCCGGCGTCCATCCACGTGACCGTGCACAAGTAATGACGTCATTATTTGTGCGCGGTCATATGGATGGACGCCGGGTACATGCAGGAAGGAGAGCGGGGGATGCGCGCGAGGTGACAGCAGGAGGATAAGTATGAAAGTTCTTCTTTTTACAGGTGTGCGGCAGCAACGGGGGGTGGGGCTGTATATACCACAGGGGGGGGCACTGCTGTATACCCACAAGGGGGGGGGCTGCTGTATAGTACCACAGGGGGGGGCTGCAGTATACTACCACAGGGGAGGGGCTGCTGTATACTACCACAGGGGGGGCTGCTGTATACTACCATGGGGAGGCTGCTGTATACTACCACAGGGGGAGACTGCTGTATACTACCACTGGGGAGGCTGCTGTATACTACCACTGGGGAGGCTGCTGTATACTACCACTGGGACTGCTGTATATACCTCTGTGGCTGTTGTATACTACCACAGGGGGAGGCTGCTGTATACTACCACAGGGGGAGACTGCTGTATACTACCACAGGGGGAGACTGCTGTATACTACCACAGGGGGAGACTGCTGTATACTACCACACGGGGAGACTGCTGTATACTACCACAGGGGAGACTGCTATATACTACCACAGGGGGAGACTGCCGTATACTACCACAGGGGAGACTGCTGTATACTACTACAGGGGGAGACTGCTGTATACTACCACTGGGGAGACTGCTGTATACTACTTCTGGCGAGGCTGCTGTATACTACCACTGGGGCTGCTGTATATACCTCTGTGGCTGCTGTATACTACCACAGGGGGAGACTGCTGTATACTACCACAGGGGGAGACTGCTGTATACTTCCACAGGGGGAGACTGCTGTATACTAGCACAGGGGGAGACTGCTGTATACTACCACAGGGGGAGATTGCTGTATACTACCACTGGGAGGCTGCTGTATACTACCACTGGGGCTGCTGTATATACCTCTGTGGCTGCTGTATACTACCACAGGGGGAGACTGCTGTATACTACCACTGGGGAGACTGCTGTATACTACCACTGGGGAGGCTGCTGTATACTACCACTGGGGAGGCTGCTGTATACAACCACTGGGGCTGCTGTATATACCTCTGTGGCTGCTGTATACTACCACTGGGGAGGCTGCTGTATACCACTGGGGGGGACTGTATACATGAGCTGGGGTCCACCCTCGGCTTATACACGAGTCAATAGGTTTTCCCAGGTTTTGGGGGCAAAACTAGGGGGGTCGGCTTATACACGGGTCGGCTTATACACGAGTATATACGGTATTTAAAAACCTATATCCAGGTTAAAAATAGTAATATGTGATTTGTCTAACCAATAGAAATGCTCATCTGAGCTGATCCGAGTGCTGTCAGTTATTTCTACAGGCAGCACTCAGAAGACATTACAGTAGTGAGTGAACATAGCATATGAAGCAGCCGGAGGTAATCATGCTAATGGGTTTGTCCAGTTTTAAGCCACAAGTCTGCAGTCACTCTGTGCCATTCTATGTGACTGCAGACTTGTGAAGCCTCACAGTGCTGTGATAATTCAATGGGCATGTGACTGCAAGTATGTGATTTGCATACATGCGGTCACATGCTGACTAGACTTGTTCTGCTTAAAGGGAACCTGTCACCTGATTTTAAGCCCCTACACTATCTCTAGCTGTCCCTACACCTTCCTTGCAGCTCCCTATCTATCCCTTTCTTATCTAAAGTGGCCCTATTAAACATGTGTAAATGAAGTATAAACTTACTGCAGTCTCCGTGGTTAGGGGACTGGACAGGTGTGGCCACGATGCCTTCCTCACACCTCCGTGTTAAAATGCACGCCCCGCTGGGCAGCATTATTCTATGTCCTCTCTGCCCCCTGGATTTGGAATCTCCAGCCCTCTGTGTACTTCTATGCACCGGCCGGGCGTCACTTTCCGGCGCGGTGCATTATGGGGCCGATCACGTGATCGACCCCAGTGCATTATGGGCTTGATCACGTGATCGGCCCGACTCCGAGCATGCGCAATGCGCTTATTGAAGCCGGGCCGATCACGTGATCAAGCCCATAATGCACTGGGGCCGATCACGTGACCGGCCCCATAATGCACCGCGCCAGATGTGACACCCGGCCGGTGCATAGAAGTACACAGAGGACGGGAGATTCCAAATCCAGGGGGCAGAGAGGACACAGAATAATGCCGCCCAGTGGGGCGTGCATTACAGCACGGATGAGTGATGAAGGCATCGTGGCCACGCCTACCCAGTCCCCCAACCACGGGGACTGCAGTAAGTTTATACTTCATTTACACATGTTTAATAGGGACACTTTAGATAAGAAAGGGATAGATAGGGAGCTGCTAGGAAGGTGTAGGGACAGCTAGAGATAGTGTAGGGACTTAAAATCAGGTGACAGGTTCCCTTTAACGCAACTGTGTTGAGCAAGGCCACAAACAGTCTAGTCAGAATGTGGCTGGGAATATACATATCGCTTGTTTATGTTCACAGGGCCGCCTGTTCCCAGTGCTAGAGAATCCTCACAGCGCACAGTGCACATGATGTGAGGATTTATATAGTGACTGTAGACGTGTAGCTTAAGATTGGTTAACCCCTTTAAGGAATGGCTGCTACTCACGGGCCAGAGCTGTGTGCTTGCCCCCCAGGCTAAAATTTGCCAGTCAGCCCCTGATCTGTTAGATTATACATGTAGCCGTAAAAGTGCTGTTTCAGGTTATTTTATGGTATTTTCAAGGTAATGGGGTTCATGTGTAAAGGGAAACATTGGCTAAGGTCACACTTAAAACTTGAATTGCGTTCACCGCATTCAGATCCGGATGCGGTGAACGCAATACCGGTCACACACATTTTTCATCAAAAATGTGTGGAGGGAACCGCAATCAGGTAACCGGATTGCTCAGGATGTGTAATCCGGAGCAATGCGGCTACCTGACTGTTTGCTCATCCCTGCTGCTGCTGGAATGAGCAAACTGTTCTCTGTGTATAAAAAGTAATAATTTTATAAATAAATCTTGGTTTAATGTCTCTAGGGGGGGCTTAGTCCCCCTAGAGACCGTACACCCACTCAGGTGGGCTTCTCCTGCAATGTACTAATGAGCTGTGCTCCTCAGAGCTGCGCGCATGCCCCCCCCAAACTGCTTCCCCCCCGTATCTATATACCAGTCCCGGCACCCCTCTTTTGTACATATCCCTTTTGGTGAATGAAAGAAAGTATTAAAGTAGAACATCCAGTTTATAGTTACGTCTTTTTTCAGTTTCATTTTCGTATCCATAGGCGGGGCTTTGTGCTGCTGCCTTCGCCCTCTTATTAATTATGCCCGCCCCCTCTGGCATTGCTTCAGTTTTGAGCAGCAGCCGTGTCATGAAAGGGGCGGTGCTAAAATGTGTCATACCGGTAACCCCGCCACTTTCATGATGCGGCCTGCCACTCAAAACTGAAGCAATGCCAGAGGGGGCGGGCATAATTAATAAGAGGGCGGAGGCAGCAGCACAAAGCCCCGCCTATGGATAAAAAAATGAAACTGAAAAAAGACGTAACTATGAACTGGATGTTCTACTTTAATACTTTCTTTCATTCACCAAAAGGGATATGTACAAAAGAGGGGTGCTGGGACTGGTATATAGATACGGGGGGGAAGCAGTTTGTGGGGGGCATGTGCGCAGCTCTGAGGAGCACAGCGCATTAGTACATTGCAGGAGAAGCCCACCTGAGTGGGTGTACGGTCTCTAGGGGGACTAAGCCCGCCCTAGAGACCTCAACCAAGCATTTATTTATTAAAATTATCTTTTTACAATACAGAGAACAGTTTGCTCATCCGTGCTGCAGCCGGGATGAGCAAACTATGCAGTAGCCGCATTGCTCAGGATTACACATCCTGAGCAATCCAGTTACTGCAGTGCGGCTGCTTAAACCGCAGCCTGCATGATTTTTAACGCAGGCTGCAGTGCCGGAGACGGACACTTGATGCTTCACAAGCAATCCGGTGTTTAGCATAGGCTCCTATGAGGAGTGTTTTCTGGTCCGGTTTTGAGCTTTTTGAAAGCTCAAAACCGGATGAGGATTTAAAAAAAAAAACGGAGATGTGACCCTAGCCATTATCAAATAATCCCTTGTGGTAGAATATGGCCCTGAGACAAGAAGAGCCATTAGTGTTGTGATACAATTCTAGGTATCCAGGTAGGGAACTGAGTTGAAGCAGGTAGGAAAGGCCCGAGGAGGCGGATAGCGCAATCCTATATACCACCTGATATACCCAGAATCTAATATATAAAGCTGAATGTGTGTATGTGTGTGTGTGTGTGTATGTGTGTATATCCGGGATTGGCATCTACACCGTCGCAACTACAGCCACAAAATTTTGTACAGTCACACGTCTGGACCCCGAGAGCGTCATAGGCTATGTTGTGAGGCAAAATTTTAACCCTGCGCGTTCCAGTTCACCAAACAATTTTTCCCCTATCTACATAATGGGGAAAAAGTGAATGGAAAAGTGTTGGAGGAAAATCGTCAGCTGTCAGCTATAAAAACAAAATTTTGCACAGTCACACGTGTGGACCCTGGGAGCGTCATAGGCTATGTTGTGAGGCGAAATTTTAACCCCGTGCATTCCAATTCACCAAACAATTTTGCCCCTATCTACATAATGGAGAAAAAGTGACAGTTACTAGTTGACAGTTGTGAATGAGAGGGGCTTAATGATAGCACCAAAGACTAACAGTACATACCAGCATATAGTCACTAAGGTGGGGCCCCAACATGAGATATTCACCACACATGGGGACATGTATACACACCACACGCACTCAAAGAGTAACAGCAAGTGTATAGTCGCTAAGGTGCAGCCCCAGCATTGGATACTCACCACACACCCGAACAAACACACACACACCACAAAGAGACACACACAACACAGAGACACACACACACCTCCAAGGGGATACACACACACTCTATAGCGACACATGCACTCACCCCACAGGGACACACACACACCACAAAGAGACACACATAACACAGACACACACACCACACAGACCCCTCCCCCCCCACAGGGACACACACACAAAGCCACCCTATAGGGACACATGCACTCACCCCACAGGGACACACACACCACAAAGAGACACACACAACAGAGACACACACCACACAGACTTCCCCCCCAAAGGGACACACACATACACACCCCAGGGACACACACACCACACATACAGACACAGATGTGCACAAATCACCTCACACAACTCGCCTCATACGTGTGCTATCTTTATTTTCCAAACATAAAGATCTGATTAAAAGCAGCCAATGTGCAACACATGTGCCATATAGGGAAATTAAGGCAGATGTCAGTCACATGAGCTGTCTATTATGTGTATGTGTAAGGTAACATATACTGCCCGGCCAGGGGGAGGGTTTACTGTTGGCTGGAGATTTATTAGGCTGCCTATAGCAACCAATCACAGCTCAGCTTCTATTTTCCTATAGGTCATTAATATGACATATTCAAATTCTATTTTGTTATAGCTAACAGCAGTTATTTATGAACCCGGGCGTAGCCGGGTACTACAGCTAGTTGTTCATAAAAGGCAGTTACCAGATGAATTTAAAGCCAGAGATCAAGTCAAAGATGGTTTTGAATCATTTATCTTACCCTTGTGGCCATAAATAAATTTGTACACTGGATCAATTACATCCCTTATGATCAACAGAGATTTGTCGATTTCACTAGAGAAGCTCTTCAAGATTTAGCAGACCAACTAGACCGTACATCGATAATGGCATTTCAAAATAGAATAGCCCTTGACTTGATATTAGCAGAGAAAGGAGATGTTTGCAAAATGGCGAGATCTGCATGTTGTACATATATTCCAGATATTACAGGTCCCACCGGGAAGGTTACAGTAACCATAAAGAAGCTCAATTCTCTACAAAAAGAATTAAGAAGGAATTCAGGTGTAGAAGATCCCTTGGACCAATACTATGCATAGATGAAAGGATGGCAGAGATGGCTAGCCCAGATAGGCATTGGTATCCTTGTCGTCTTAATTTTTGCAGCTATTATTGTTTGTTGCAACCTTCCCTGTGTAAGGAAGATGATTAAGATAGGAGTAGAAACATCATTTCCCACTTTCCTAGCTCATGAGGTTAGTTTTTCAGTATACATAGAACTGCTGGGCCCCTTTAAGTCTTTTACAGCCCCCAACTAGGCAGTCCCCCACTGCTCTGAGTTATGATAGTTATGGTAGACACATCTTAAACTCACAAATACAAAGTCGGTACCAAGGGGGGGGCAAATGGTTCACATATGCGAAGTATGTACCAAGGGGGATCAAATGGTTAGCATTTCTCGTCTAACGGGCAGCATAAAAGAGTTGGAGGCACATTGGGCAGATGTGATAAGCTCTAGTAGGGATAGGTTAATAAAGTAGGGGGGGACTGTTGAGGAGAGCCATAGGATCAAATACTTAACCTTAACACATAAGGGGTTGAGAGAAACGACCTATAGAGTGTATAATTTCACTTTACATAAGATTGTTTAGACCTAAACATGGCTGCCAATTCCTGTTTCATCACTCCATGCCCTGCTCTCAGAGGAAGCTGAATTTCATAGAAGGACTGACCAATCACAGAACTACACGTTGCTTGGAGACACTCGTTCAAGATCACACCCTCTGATGACCTCATGGACCAACCCACCCTTATGACCTCATGGATTCACCCATGGAATAAACCATTACCCAACCCACTAACCAATGAATATTCCCATTGTAGGACTGGCCGAGCCCCTTACTGAGTATATACAAGTCCATGCATGTTCAAATAAAGGTCACTTGGAGCTGTGCCATAGGAGCTTACATCTGACTATGTGTCCGGTGTTTTCCTTTCTTTGCCTGCTCTCGGTCCATATATATTCTGACAGTAGCAGGCAACTAATTAATATTTCACACTTTACAACCTAACACTACGTTTTGCTGCTCTGAGATTACATCACATTAAAAATTCTTCAACGAGTTGTGATATGTGAACACATGAGCATAGAATAGGTGAGAGGGTAGATAGACAAAGCATCTTTTGGGCCTCTTTAGTAACTAGCGCCTTGGTTTAACATCTTAGTTCCTACGGACATTCTATACTGAGTTAATAAAATGCTTAACTGCTTAACAACACTATTTACATGGCAGATTCCTAATGACATTTCTACAACTAACCTGCAACATGTGAACATACAATTGTGAAATATTAAATAGAATGTTACCTCCAGTTTTTGTACGTGCCACAGTGGAAAGCCCACCAGAGCTGCTGTTAGCCACACAATGCCTGAAAAACAGATATATACATATAATGAAATTTTGCATAGATTACATGTATACCAATATTCTGTGATCACTATCAGCAACGTCTCTACGTTTGAGTCCTTACCTAAAAATATATTTCATTTATAGAGCTTTACCATGAACAGCCAGTTGATAATCAATTTGTTAGACCTTGGACAGCAAATAAAACAAAACTATACAACTCCTCTCACGTGTAACTTTTTTGGAAGTGAAACCAATCGTCACACAATAATTTATTAATAGATATATATTAAACTGCTTACCTAGCATTGTGAATGCTCTTCTGTTGGTGTACTGCCATTTCATTTTTAGAGGATGGATGATTCCCTGATGTCTTTCTACTGCTATACATGTCATTGTGAGAATCTCTGTAACAATGGCTGTTGACTGGACAAATGGGACCATTTTACATGCAAACGCACCTGTAAAATAATCAAGAAAGGGCAAAATGAAGTACACTATAACTGCAAATCATGAAAGCTACTGGCCATATAGTATTCAAATCAATGTGCAAAGAAAATATAGCCAACTTATTAAATCTGATCCTTTGTTTTGGTGGATATCTTGAGGTGAATCAGTCCAAGCTACTATATTAGCTATCATGCTGAGGATATAAGTCGACGTGCTACATGACAAGAATTCTCAGACAAGTCACGAAACCAAAACATTTGAGCTACTTGTCTGCAACTTGCTATTTCGTTGCTATATTAAAGCTGTGATTATCCTATTTAAGTAACCAAGTGGCAGAACAGTTGTATGCAAGTCAACATTACATATTGCATGCATTAAAGTCCATAGCAAAGGTTTAGGGGGCAACTTGCCAATAGCAACAGAACATTTGAAAACAAAGCTGTGTCACAGTCGCAAGCCGCAGCATGATGTGGCACCCCAGGGGTTAATATGCCACAGTAACATCACACGGGTTCCCTCCCCACAGCTCACTGACTTACACTAGCACCTCTGGGCCAGGAGGGGGAGCTCAACCAGCTTCCTTATATACTCCAGGTCCACAGGAAGTAGTTAGTTAGTCTAGAGGAGAGCTCTAGAGGAGTTCAGTTCCTGGGAGAACTGAGAGAGGCTGTAGTGTCAAAGAAGCTGTGCCATGCTTCTCTACAGTCTGCTCATGATTCCAGGCCTAGTTAGGGTCTGAGGAGAGGAGAACTAAAAGACAGAGGAACCACATCTGGGAGCTTGAGTGCCATCACCACTCGCCCCAGAGAAGCGCACAGAACGGACACCGGATCCGACACTGTGACTGACCCACACAGCACAGTGAATCCAGGAGTAGTGGAGTCTCTAGACCACCACAGTACCAGAGCAAAGCAACACGGCGGGGTTAGTACAACACAGAAGACTCAAGTTGCCTAGCCAAGTGGTACCAGCCGAGAGAAAGAGAGAGTGAGACAGTGCCAGCAGCTCAGCTAGAGGCAGCAGCAGGGACACACACACAGCGCAGCATGAGGAAGCTGAGGACCCGGACAGGGTGGGAGCAACCTGACCCCAGTACAGAGTCCATGGACTATAACCTGCAATAACATCGCAGTAAAGTTTTGGAAACTACAAAACATGAGTGTGTGTTCCTTAACCCGTTTCCACTATCATCCCTACTATTATATCTACAATAGACTATACCAACCACTGCCCCGGGGACCTTGCTTCTACCTACGGAGAGCAGTACCATCTAAGCTGCCTAACATCATCCCCAGAGGTTCTGCAGCAGCGGTGGTCCCCCATACTGACCACACACCGTGGGCGGCGTCACGATAAACTATTCTCCCCTGTAAATATCCCCTTATTATTGCCAGGGCCCGGCACATGGTCCGGACCAGGACCCCGTGACATCCCTCAGCAGCAGACACGGTCCGGTACCGAGTACCCCTGTCCCAGTAGGCTCGACAATGACATCATAGGAAAACATTATGTGCAATGTTGCAATGCTACACTTTGATCTCTGGCTACTAGCCTTAACTGTGATCTCAGACTGTCCTTGCTTTAAAGCAGAAGTGGGGAACTCCAGGCCTCAAGACCAACACACAGTGCAGATTTTCAGGTTTTCTTTAGTATTGCACAGGGGTCAGAATCATCACGAGTGCAGGTGATTCAATCATAACATGTACAACACAGCGGAAATCCTGAAAACCTGCACTGTTGATGTTGAGGCCTGGAGTTCCTCATCCTTTCCTTAAAGATAACCTGTCATGTGCCCAAATGCTATTAACCTACAGATACAGGTTTAATCTGCAAATTAAGGAATAAATAGAAATAGAGCTCACCACACTGGCTTCATTTGTATTCACACTGCCAAATGCACACCTATTAAGGTGTATATCCTTCGGTGTGCACAATGCATTGTCAGCAATGTTTTTCTGTGCACGTGATAAAGCCCAGTTCCTGGGGCTTCTTGTGTGGCTGCATCCATGGTAAACATCAGGCTGCCATGGAGCAGCGTTCGCAGGCAGCCCCCGACGTTAACGCTGGCCATTACTGCAGGCTGGGCTCTGCAGTAACTGGATATGTTTAACATGGGGGACATGGTAAGTGTGGCCCTAGCCTAACAGAGACCTTTTAGATCTTCTCAGAACCAGGACCCTGGGTCAGACCATTATCCTTACAGCCCTGAAATCATGCCTCTGTTGTTGTCTCCTGTAACACACTTGTATTTTCCTGGTGTATTTCATAAAATATTAGAATCATAAAATGGTAGAGTTGGAAGGGACCTCTTGGATCTCTGGACCAACCCCCTGCTCAAAGCAGGGTTCATTAAATCATCCCAGACAGATGTCGGTGCAGCCTTAGTTTGAAGACTTCCATTGAAGGGAACTCACCACCTACAATGGTAGCCTGTTCCACTCGTTGTTCACCCTCACTGTCAAATTGTTTTTCCTAATATCTAATCTGTGTCTCTTCCCATTCAATTTAATCTCATTACTTCTAATCTTTCCCTGTGCATATAAGAGTAAAGCTGATCCCTCCAAAGTGTGAGAGGCCTTGAAATACCAGTGACCATTCTGGTGGCTCTTCTCTGAACTTGTTCCAGGTTGTTAGGCTGGCTTCACACTTGCAGATGCATCTGCAGCGTTTTGCAGATGCATCTGCAAGTATCAGCATGCAGACCACGGCCGTGGTGTGAATGCTCTCATTGATTCCTATATGTGAGCCGTAAGCAGGCGTATGCCTGCTTACAGATCACACTCTCCCGCCCGCACTATGGACGCGAGATGTTGCGTCCAAGGTGCGGGGCGGGAGTGTGTGATCTGTCAGCAGGCATACGCCTGCTTACGGCTCACATATAGGAATCAATGAGAGCATTCAGACCGCGGTGCGCCCTATTATAAACATAGGGACCGCGGTCTGCATGCTGATACTTGCAGATGCATCTGCAAAACGCTGCAGATGCATCTGCAAGTGTGAAGGCAGCCTTAATGTATTTGTTTAAAATGTGGTGCCCAGCATTCGACACAGTATGAGGTGTCATAAAAGAGGAGTAGAGAAGAGGAGTAGAGGGGCATACTTAATTCACGTGATCATCCCATAATTGTGTTTACCTTGTTCACTTCTGCATCACACTGTTGACCCATGTTTACTCTGTGATTTATTAGAATAACCAAGTATTTTTCACACCTTTATCACACGTGCTATTGCTTAGCCCATTCCTCCCATTCTATATACGGTATGCTCTTTTCATTTTTCTTGGCAAGATATAGGACTTTGCATTTCTCCATGTCCCTGTCTCCATTTAGCATTTCAAAACCTGAAAATGCATTTAGTCCCATATTTTGTGTAGCCATGTTTTTTTTTTAATGGAGCTCCAAATCTCCTGGTTATGTATAGAAATAATTTGGAAAACTCTAGGCTCCTTGCAAACAATCGTAAAGAGAACCTGTCACTAGATCCATGCTGCTCAAACACCTATTGGCATCCTGTTTCATCTTTCAGCCTGTGTGTCTGAGTCTCAGTAGCAGATGCATGAACATCAGTAGATCAGGCCTGCTCCATAAAGCCTCAGTTAACATTGAGAACAGACTAGAGCGGTGCATTGGGAGAACAGGGGGATGTGTGTAGTTTTTGTGTGTGTGTTTTTTTAATCACTTAATATTTGTAATAGAAGACTGTGAATGTATCATTCTGTGAGTAGTCATATTGTGTGGGGAGCTGTGTGGGCCATCATGTTTTATGAGGGGAGGACTGTGTTAGTATCTTAATGTGTGTGAAGTCTGAAGGAGTATCTTATTGTTTTGGAGACTGTGGTGGCCACCATATTCTGTGGGGGGCTGTGGGGATTATACTGTGTGAAGGGGCTTTGGGGATCATACCGTGTTGGGAGTTTTGTGGGACATCATATATTTTGGTAGGCTGGGGTGGTATACTGTTTGGGGGACTCTGGGGGACATCATACTATGGGGAGATGTGGGTCATTATACTCTGTGAATGGTCTATACTGTGAATAATGGTCTATACTGTGAATAATGGTCTGCTCTGTGAATAGTCTCATACTGTGTGAGAGACTGCAGAGGGTTATACTTTGAGACTGAATAAAGTATCAGTGGCCTTCTTTTCCTGTTCACTTGAGGAGATTGGAAAAACATTTACATAGTCAACCATCACTGTAAAAAATACTATTGTAAAGGCACATAGTGCCGTCATATAGATATTAAGCATGGGTACCTGAGTCAATTGTACTCTTAAAGAGCTAGTAAAAGTAAAAATTGAATAGACTGAGTATAATGTAAGTGCTTTATTTTTTTATTGTGATACCACTGGTTGAACATAGGAACTAGACCAAAATTACATAAATTACAGGAGAATTGGTATTGCAGGGGACAGACAGAGACCGCTGACACCAAACCTCTATTGGCAATGGGTAACAATAAAGTGCATAGAACAGAGTCTTAATATGATATCTCGTACAAACAGGCGTACAATTACATCTGGTGCTTAGTATACCAATACTAACCATGGTTGCATTCCTGATGAAGGAGCGGGAACACTCTCTGAATCACACGCCTTGAATAAAGCACCATTACCCTTTGATCCCTTGTGGTTCTTTTCAATGTACGGTTTGTGCAGATTGAAAAATACCGTTCTTTTGGAGTTATATTGATCAACACAGTGATTCCGTGGAGTGTGGTTCCTGCAGCAGCTGTACTATATGCATATACTGGTTGCGGGTCTCACAACCAAATCAGGTCAGCAGTTACCTTTGCCACTTTTTTCACAACATAAAAAAGTATAAGACCCTTTTTGTGCTTTTGTTTCCTCACTTCCAGCTTAAAGTACTTAATTACCACATAGATATATTAGTGCATTGATTGTGCTGTCCACTAAGGCTGGGGTCACACATAGAAATCCGTTTTTGGAAGTGCTTTCCATCACCAATCCGTTTTTTATAGGGTGCTTTTTGAACCTCCTGCACCTCTGAACGTTTTTGGACTTAGTCATTTTTTCATTTTTTTTTCATTAAAAACGCATATGCGTTAACCCACCCCAGCGACGACCGACGAGAGCCGAGCGCCGTGGCCGAAAATAGAACCAATGGCCTGGCCATGCACAGCTCTAAAGACCACTATGTATCTCAATGGAAAGTGAGGCGCTATTCTCATTGGTCGGCGCCAGCACACAGCGACCAATGAGTTTTGCGCCTCACTTACAGCGGTAAATTTGAAACTCAAAGTCCTCCATGCATCCGAATAGGAAGTGAGGCGCGAAGCTCATTGGTCGCTGTGTGCTGGTGCCGACGAATGAGCTTCGCGCCTCACTTACAGCGGTAAATGTGAAACTCAAAGTCCTCCACGTATCTCAATAGGAAGTGAGGCGCGAAGCTCATTGGTCACTGTGTGCTGGCGCCGACCAGTGAGCTTCGCGCGTCACTTACAGCGGTAAATTTGAAACTCAAAGTCCTCCATGTATCTCAATGGGAAGTGAGGCGCGAAGCTCATTGGTCGCTGTGTGCTGGCGCCGACCAATGAGCTTCGCGCCTCACTTACAGCGGTAAATTTGAAACTCAAAGTCCTCCATGTATCTCAATGGGAAGTGAGGCGCTATTTTCATTGGTCGGCACCAGCACACAGCGACCAATGAGCTTCGCGCCTCACTTCCTATTGAGATACATGGAGGTCTTTGAGTTTCAAATTTACCGCTGTAAGTGAGGCGCGAAGCTCATTGGTCCGCGCCAGCACACAGCGACCAATGAGCTTCGCGCCTCACTTCCTATTGAGATACATAGAGGACTTTGAGTTTCAAATTTACCCCTGTAAGTGAGGCGCGAAGGTCATTGGTCCGTGCCACCACACAGCGACCAATGAGCTTCGCGCCTCACTTTCCATTGAGATACATGGAGGACTTTGAGTTTCAAATTTACCGCTGTAAGTGAGGCGCAAAGCTCATTGGTCAGCGCCAGCACACAGCGACCAATGAGCTTTGCGCCTCACTTCCTATTGAGATACATGGAGGACTTTGAGTTTCACATTTACCGCTGTAAGTGAGGCGCGAAGCTCATTGGTCGCTGTGTGCTGGCGCCGACCAATGAGAAAAGCTCCTCACTTTCCATTGAGATACATGGAGGACTTTGAGTTTCAAATTTACCGCTGTAAGTGAGGCACAAAGCTCATTGGTCGGCGCCAGCACACAGCGACCAATGAGCTTTGAGCCTCACTTCCTATTGAGATACCTGGAGGACTTTGAGTTTCACACTTTACCGCTGTAAGTGAGGCGCGAAGCTCATTGGTCGGCGCCAGCACACAGCGACCAATGAGCTTCGCGCCTCACTTCCTATTCAGATACATTGAGGACTTTGAGTTTCAAATTTACCGCTGTAAGTGAGGCGCGAAGCTCATTGGTCGCTGTGTGCTGGCGCTGACCAATGTGCATAGCTCCTCACTTTCCATTGATATACATGGAGGACTTTGAGTTTCAAATTTACCGCTGTAAGTGAGGCACAAAGCTCATTGGTCGGCGCCAGCACACAGCGACCAATGAGCTTTGCGCCTCACTTCCTATTGAGATACATGGAGGACTTTGAGTTTCACATTTACCGCTGTAAGTGAGGCGCGAAGCTCATTGGTCGGCGCCAGAACACAGCGACCAATGAGCTTCGCGCCTCACTTCCTATTCAGATACATGGAGGACTTTGAGTTTCAAATTTACCGCTGTAAGTGAGGCGCGAAGCTCATTGGTCGCTGTGTGCTGGCGCCGACCAATGAGCTTCGCGCCTCACTTGCAGCGGTAAATGTGAAACTCAAAGTCCTCCATGTATCTCAATAGGAAGTGAGGCGCTATTTTCATTGGTCGGCGCCAGCACACAGCGACCAAAGAGCTTCGCGCCTCACTTCCTATTGAGATACATAGAGGACTTTGAGTTTCAAATTTACCCCTGTAAGTGAGGCGCGAAGGTCATTGGTCCGTGCCACCACACAGCGACCAATGAGCTTCGCGCCTCACTTTCCATTGAGATACATGGAGGACTTTGAGTTTCAAATTTACCGCTGTAAATGAGGCGCGAAGCTCATTGGTCGGCGCCAGTACACAGTGACCAATAAGCTTCGCGCCTTACTTCCTATTGAGATACATGGAGGACTTTGAGTTTCAAATTTACCGCTGTAAGTGAGGCGCGAAGGCCATTGGTCCGCGCCACCACACAGCGACCAATGAGCTTCGCGCCTCACTTCCTATTGAGATACATGGAGGACTTTGAGTTTCAAGTTTACCGCTGTAAGTGAGGCGCAAAGCTCATTAGTCAGCGCCAGCACACAGCGACCAATGAGCTTTGCGCCTCACTTACTATTGAGATACATGGAGGACTTTGAGTTTCACATTTACCGCTGTAAGTGAGGCGCGAAGCTCATTGGTGGGCGCCAGCACACAGCGACCAATGAGCTTTGCGCCTCACTTCCTATTCAGATACATGGAGGACTTTGAGTTTCAAATTTACCGCTGTAAGTGAGGCGCTATTCTCATTGGTCGGCGCCAGCACACAGCAACCAATGAGAATAGCGCCTCATTTCCCATTGAGATACATGGAGGACTTTGAGTTTCAAATTTACTCAAAGTCAAACTCAAAGTCCTCCATGTATCTCAATGGCCAGTTTGGCGCTTCTCTCATTGTACTCATGACAGTAGCAACAGTAACCCCATACATTCCGTTTTATCTGTAATTTCTATAACACAGTGTGTAGTTGTACTGCCACTGCGAAGTTAACCCCTTATATACCATTTCTGCCTTAACTCCATACTTTGTAGTCTCTATTACTACTGCCAGTAGGAACATTAACCCCTTATATTCCATTATTGTTGTTATTTCTATTACACAGTGTATAGTTGTAATGACACTGCGAAATTAACCCATTATATACCAGTTCAGCATTAACTGCATATTTGGTAGTGTTTATAACTACTGCCACTGGTACATTAACCCCTTGAACACCATTTTGGATATAATTTACAGCGCTGAGTCTGTTGTGGGAGTGCCTGTGGGACATTAACTCCTTCAATAACATTTTTGATATCATTATAAGTTCCTACTCTGTTATAGTCCTGTTAGTCGGACATTAACTCTTTCTACACCTCCACTATATTGCTACCCTCCCAGTTCTGCCTACATCGCCTACTTAGTCATATATCTGGTGTTTAAGTCTATTATTTAAAACTCTTAAAAAAATTATATACAGATTCTAGACTCCCGATTCTTTAGAATCGGGCTCACAGCTAGTACATTATATTATATATATACAGTATTGTATATATAACACTATGCAAATGTTCACTTGATGTTTGTCCACTGCTTGAAAGGCAGAGAAATCTGCCGAAACGTTGCTGCTAATGGATCAGTAAAGCCACGTTTTTTCACTTTAATTTTGGAACTGCTGCCTGTTTTTTCCTGATTTTCTATTTTGGAGATTTGGACATCACCTTAACAGGTTTTATTGCACCCGGCTTCTTTTAGTAGTGCTGCCAAATTCTTTAACTATTATAGTTTATAGTTTATTATAGTCCTTTTAGTTTTTTTGAACACCGTTTTTTTTCCCAAAAAATGTTTGTTCCTTTTTGTTTTGTTTGATGTCCATTGATAACGGATGTTAACAAGGATCCAGGTGTATCCTCATATACAGAGGAGGATTGTGAGCTGCTCTTGGGAGCCATAGGAGAAGATGGTGCCTTTTTAAATAATCCCACCATGTTGGATTTGAAAAGGAATGACAAGGGAGAGATTAATAAGATTTTAACCTCCAACTACATTTAACTACACTGGGAGAGTATTATAGAGCAATAATTATACCCAGAGGCCTGAGATGAAGTGTTAGAACTAATCTTATGTTGAACAATGTTCAATTTTGTGTGTGGTTCAGCCACATATCTAACAAATATGCAATGGACGTTATTTTATTGAATGCGGAGTATTTGCAGTTGCAACTGAGTTAGGCTGGGGTCACACATAGAAATCCGTTTTTGGAAGTGATTTCCATGACCAATCGGTTTTTTTTTTGGGTGCTTTTTGTGCCTCCTACACCCCTGAAAGTTTTTAGACTTAGTCATTTTTTGACCAAAATTCTCAAAAAAACGGATCCGTTTTTTTAAGGCACCTCAAAAAAACGGATCCGTTTTTCCATAGGGCCCATGTTAAAAAAAAAAAAAATAAATAAATTTTTTTGGCTTTTGGCTCAAAAACGGACATAGCAATGTTTTTAAGTGCAGAAAAAAACGGACAGGGTGTTTATTACATCCAATCAGTTTTTCTGTCAGTTTTTGGACTTAGAAAAAAAAATTAACAAAAATGAAGCCAAAAACGGACCAAGGGCTCATGTGTAACCCCAGCCTTAGTCAGGAAATGTATATAACTGGCAGAAAGATAACATCAGCTGGAGAAGAGAGGTCATAAGTTTAAAAATACAGACAATAGGAGATCTAACAATAAGAAAACCAATACTAACAGTATAATTGTTTCTAGTAGATTTGAATGCTCCTCTGCCGAAAGGAGGACAAGGAGAGGAAGAAGACTGTAATGGAATAGACAGAAGAGACAAAAGAGGAGTGAAACAGGAAAATCGACAAGCCCGGTCGAGACCCCCTGAGACCAGGAACAGCCCACAGACCTGACTATAAATATTTCAAAAAAGGTATTGACTGATCTACATAAAGATTTGCTTAACAAAGGCTTGTCATATGGTTTGAACTCAAACATAGATTTGCTGAAATGCACTATTGATTTGAGTACATTTTTTAGAGCTATAAAACTTAAAAGAATGGTTCAGTGACAAAGTTAGAAAGGAGACAGTCCAGGAATATGAGCTGTATTTGAGTTAATTTGTTTTGAGTAAAAAAGTATGTTCATTCCACCGAGCAGTGCGCAGCGATAGAGTGAACTGAGAAATCAGGGCGATTTTAGATTATGCCTTAGAAGCTAAGATATTTGATAAAGATACATTTGATTTTCTGTTGAACCTTCTGCCATGTACACCTGTGATATATGCTCTATCGAAAGTGCACAAATGCATTGAGAGCCCTCCAGGGCGCCCCATTGTGGTTGGATCTGATTCGGCATTCAGTCACATTGGGGTATTCCTTGATAGGGTCTTAAATCCGTTGGCACAAGGAGCAAAGTCCTTTATTAAGGACACTACAGATTTCTTGGTCAAAGTTGAAGGATTGACAGTGGGGGAACAGAATTTGCTGGTCTCATTTGACGTAGTTTCACTATATCCCTCTATTTCACGTGATAAAGGGAAAGCTGCAGTTAAAAAAGACTGAGTGAGTACAGTTTTTCAGTGTAGGCCCGTAAAATGATTTTGGATCTGTTAACAGTTGTTCTGATGAAGAACTACTTTTTTATTTGGAAAAAAGTATTACCAGCAGCTAAGAGGGACCGCCATGGGCGCTAACATGATGCTGCCTTATGCAAATATACTCAAGGGTATGTTGGAGGAAGAGTTTGTCTATGTGTCGCCCCATTTCTCTAAAGTTGGGAGATTGTTGCTGTGACGAAATGGACTCCTTCAATGTAGAACATATGAAGATTTCTTATGTAACCCAGACCATATTGTATATTGGCTTGTAAACTTGTATTGGCCAAGGAGAATTTCCTACAGTATTTTCATAGATTACTGTGGTTTAAGTTTAGCATGGCAATGTAATTATCTAACTTGTTTGTTATTGAAGGCCAGAGAACTTAATTATGCTAATTGTCCATTGTATGTTACCTTGTGGATCCCTGACTCTATGTACATGGCCGCAGCTCCTATTGTTTAAGTGTCATTGATTGCAGACTCAATGTCTCATACTAACATTCCATTGTATCACTGCTAGGTGCTATATCAATCAGCATTTGGCTCTCTATGTCAGGATTGCAATACTTCTAACAATATGTTAAGTTAGACTTGAGGTCCAGCCAATGCAAAGACAGTGTTATTGCACCAATCGTAACACTCCCAATATCCTGCAATGAGGGCTGAATGTATATAAGGAGATGTGTTCATTAACCAGAGAGATTGAAAATTGGATACAGGCAGCTAATCTAGGGTCTTCGGGTCCGGTTAGCGAGCCATAACCCCAGGCCTAGGCATTTTGGTGCCAACCAAGGGGACCAGAACATGGACTATAGATCCACAAGGACTTCAGCATCGGATTATTGGATTCGGCTGTGATAAAGACTGCATAAGGATAAGGAAGCAACCCAGGTTGAGACGATACAGTCACCTGGCTACAGACTTTGCTGTGCTGATGAGCCAGCGGAAGGGTGAGACTCTGTTGCCTGTTACATTGTTGTGTTTTGCTGGTTATGGGTTATATGCTGTTAACTGTTTGGGGATCCAATAAAGCCTTAATATTGTGGTTCCCTCACCCTGTGTTGTCTGAGTAGTGTCCCGCCCATGGTTAAGGAACTCGGGCGTTCAGTTGGGGATGAGCCCTGGTCCACGTTGTCTTTGTAAAGGTGGCTGGGCCTGCAGACGAGAGCACCCACTGACCCCCGGGTCTCCACAGTGGCGATACATAGACAATATTTTTTTGATCTGGACTGGTACTGCAACCGAGCTTGAAATGTTTTTTGAGTATATAAACAAGATTATTGCAACTATAAAGTTCATTATGGCAAGCTTTGAGAAAAGACTACAATTTATTGATGAGCTTGTGATCAAACAAGGGGTGAAAATGAGGACAGAACTTTTTTCTAAAAAAAACAAACAGGAATAATGTCTTACATTTTTCAATTTATCACCCTAGAAAGATGTTAGAGGCGATACCTTATGGGCTGTTCTTAAGGGCGAAAAGAATTATGGGAGACAAATTAAAATTGTATATGACCTTAAATGCAATGGAAACTAAGTTTAGAACATGTGGTTATCCAAACAAATCATGTGGTTATTCAAACAAAGATAGACAAAAGGCTAAGGCTACTAATATGGAGAGAAAGGGTTTGTTTGTACAAAAGGAACGAAATTGTGCAAAAAGGCTTCCGTTTGTTAGCGAGTGCTGTGAAGAGAGTGATGCTATTGCAAAAAATCATCAGATGCCATTAGTCAACCCTGAGTAGGAGACTTCCTGAGGTAAGTAAGTTCCAAAATCCCCCAATTATGGCTTACTGGAGAAGCAAATGCCTCAGTGATAAACTGGTGAAATCTGATATAGGTCCTCTTAGAAAGGTTACACAAACATCATAGACTGGGACACAAAGGAGAGGGTGTCTTCCGTGCCTCTCATATGTCAACTGTTCATTGATGTTAAAAGACCCTTGCAACCCCAATCCAGAGATGGCAGAAGAAATTGAGTTTAAACACTACCTGGCATGCTCATCTGAGTATGTGATTTATATGTGATTTATATGAGTATGTGATTTATATGCCCTTGTCCACAGTACTATGTTGGTGAGACGAATTGTGATCTTAAAACATGTCTCAACCAACATAGATGCAATATTCATAAAAAAAGAAAGGACTTTCCTGTACCTAAGCACTTTTGCGAAAAAGGTCATTCGGAAAAGGAGTTGAGATTCCATATTATTGATCATGTGCCCATAAATAGGAGAGGTGGTAACCGCACTGAGACTCTCAAAAAGTTACAACTCAAGTATATCTATCAGCTTAAGACTCTCAGGCCTGGAGGGCATAATATTGACTTTAAATTACATAAAATAGTATAAATCTTTCCTTTATATGGGAGCCATATGCGCTAATTCTCAGTATATGAGGTTGTGGAATATTTTTGGTTAAATGTTTTATGATGTATTTTATGACATATACTAACATTTTTTTTTCAGATATGTGAAAATATCCATGGACGTATCGCGGGTACTATTATTATGCATATAATGTAATGTAATAATATTGAAAAAGAAGTTTTTTATAAAGTATTTTTTGGGACACTCCCAGGCTGCCTCATGCAGTTGCAGTTTTGTTCTCTAAAGGGCCATGATATATGAAAGGCTATCGAGTGGAGTATACTTGCTTTGGAGGCTTTTACTCATATGATTATACTGTGCATAAGACTGCTGGGAGATGCGGAGGGAATGTGGATGTAATCCATGCATAACATCCTATCCTGCATTTCTAAGGGCTAGTTGCACTCTTAATATGACCTACGTACTGTAGTTGATCTACATCGACATTAGTTTTAAATGTTTAAGCCTCAGTATGCATGTATTGTGAGCTTGAATGTTGTGGGCAAGCTTGCCCTTAAGTAAAATAGCGGCCTTGGAAGATGAACACTGTGAAGCTCATGCACACTGTACCGATTGGTTGGTTCTGAGGAGACGTCACAGACATGCTCAGTGCGGCAGGGAGGAAGCCGAATACAGCGTGGGTGATGGAGGTGTCTTTAACATAGATGTACAGTAGGATTTTTTTCTGTAATGTGACTGTTTTTACTACCCCCATATTAATATGGTATCCTTCTTTATATGAGCTCATTGACACTTTATTACACTGCTGCACTTTAGAAACAGATGTATATCAACTGGGTGACTTGCTCACATCTACACTGTGTGCAGAATTATTAGACAAGTTGTATTTTAGAGGATTATTTTTATTATTGATCAACAACTATGTTCTCAATCAACCCAAAAGACTCATAAATATCAAAGCTTAATATTTTTGGAAGTTGGAGTGATTTTTGTTTTAGATTTGGCTATCTTAGGAGGATATCTGTTTGTGCAGGTAACTGTTACTGTGCAGAATTATTAGGCAACTTAATAAAAACCAAATATATTCCCATCTCACTTGTTTATTTTCACTAAGTAAACTAATATAACTAACCAAAATTTAGAAATAAACATTTCTGACATGCAAAAACAAAACCCCAAAAAATTCGTGACCAATATAGCCACCTTTCTTTATAATGACACTCAAGAGCCTTCCATCCATAGATTCTGTCAGTTGCTTGAACTGTTTACAATCAACATTGCGTGCAGCAGCCACCACAGCCTCCCAGACACTGTTCCGAGAGGTGTACGGTTTTCCCTCCCTGTATATCTCACATTTTAGGAGGGACCACAGGTGCTCTATGGGGTTCAAATCAGGTGAACAAGGGCACCATGTCATTATTTCTTCTTCTTTTAGACCTTTACGGGCCAGCCACGCTGTGGAGTAATTGGATGCATGTGATGGATCATTGTCCTGCATGAAAATCATGTTCTTCTTGAACGATACCAACTTCTTCCTGTACCACTTCTTGAAGAAGTTGTCTTCCAGAAACTGGCAGTAGGTCCAGGAGTTGAGCTTCACTCCATCCTCAACCCGAAAAGGTCCCACAAGTTCATCTTTGATGATACCAGCCCATACCAGTACCCCACTTCCACCTTGTTGGAGTCTGAGTCGGAGTGGAGCTCTCTACCCTTTACTAATCCAGCCTCTGGCCCATCCATCTGGCCCATCAAGAGTCACTCTCATTTCATCAGTCCATAAAACCTTTGAAAAATCAGTCTTAAGATATTTCTTGGCCCAGTCTTGACATATTATCTTAAGTTTCTTGTTCAAAGATGGTCGTTTTTCAGCCTTACTTACCTTGGCCATGTCCGTGAGTATAGCACACCTTGTGCTTATTGATACTCCAGTAACGTTGCAGCTCTGAAATATGGCAAAACTGTTGGCAAATTGCATCTTGGCAGCTTCACACTTGATTTTCCTCAATTTGTGGACAGTTATTTTGTGCCTTTTTTGCTCAACACGTTTCTTGCGACCCTGTTGGCTATTTGCCATGAAACGCTTGATTGTTCAGTGATCACACTTCAAACGTTTGGCAATTTCAAGACTGCTGCATCCCTCGCACAATTTTGGACTTTTCAGAGCCCATCAAATCTTCTTCTGACGATTTTTGCCAAAGGAAAGGAAGTTGCCTAATTAAGCACACCTTGTATAGGTGTTGATGTCATTAGACCACACCCCTCCTCATAACAGAGATGCACATCACCTGATTTACTTAATTGGTAGTTGGCTCTAAAGCCTATACAGCTTGGAGTAGGACAAAATGTATAAAAAGTATCATGTGATCAAACTACTCATTTGCCTAATAATTCTGCACACAGTGTATTACTAAATCTGCTGCGATCAGCACCTGATGTATTAATTAATACTGTTTTAAATTGATGGATGTTATATTGTGGAAACACTATTTAAATGTTCACTTGATGTTTGTCCACTGTTTAAGAAAGGCAGATAAATCTGCTAGTGGATGAGTAAAGCCACGGATTTTCATGTTTTTTTACAAGTTTACATAATGTAGTAGTTTTTTGCTTTCTTAGGGCCACGTCACACACACAGATAATTGTGCAGATATTGTTCACAGATCTCTGGTTGCAGTGAAATCATGGACACATTGTTCCATTTGTACACGGCCACAAAATGGAGCAATGTGTCCATGATTTCACTGCAACCAGAGATCTGCCAACAATCTCTGCACAATTATCTGTGTGTGTGACGTGGCCCTTAGCCCATTTTCAGAGAATATGAATGGGGCTGTGGAGAACAACACTGGAAGTCAACTCAAGACAGCTAGCACAACAGTTTATCTCATGTAGCATATATCAAGTTATGCAGTCACTATGGTGACAATCGGGCCTTCATGATTACATAACGAGTGGTTAGATCAGAGGGGAGAAAGAGGAGAGATAGAGTGCGATCCCTCTCCCAATCCCCTAAGTGCTGCGATCAATATCAATTGCGGCATTCAGGGGGGGTAAACTGCCCAGAGCAGTGTAGTGACCACACCTGGCAGTGATTACCGGGTCTTGGCTGTAACATCAGCCTCTATGCCTGCAAAATCACTTTGACATACCGTTACCTCAAAGGTTGGTAAGTGCCAATCACCTATGACGTAACAATACATCAAAGGTTGTGAAGGGGTTAATTCTTATGTCAAGGTCAGGCTACAGATGAGCATCTTAAACATATTGTGTTGTTATGCATGAATCATTTATTATACAACAATTAAAAAAAAGAAATAATTGCACATAGCCAAATTTATCTTTTTTAGGTGTTCCCTAACCTATTCTTTGCTGCTGCTGCTGCTTGTCTGGGCCTTTTAGGATTCGTAGATTTACTACAGCTGGACTCTGGAGAGCTAGAGGTTGCGGAATACAGAAAGTAACACAACCCGCCCTCACTGTGAGGTGAACGTCCTCATGATATCATCCTACAGGTTTCTCTACTTACTGTAATCACTTATGCTAGTTACAGAATAATTTGGTATATAATGATAGCATGAACTCTTTGTTCTGTGTGAAACTGAAAGAAAATATCAAATCTAGCATACTTTATCTGCAAAGTTATTCATCCTCTGTGAACTTTTCCTTATTTTTTCATAATACAAACACAAAGTTAAATTTATTTTATTAGGATTATATGTAATAAACCAACAAAAAATAAGAAAAAATTTGTGAAGAAAATCATACGTTTTTCATGGTATTTTAAAAATATAAATCTGAAAATTGGGACATGCCTTTGTATTCACCCCCTGTAGTCTGATACACCTAAAAATAATCCTGAGTGACCTACTGCCTCCAGAAACCACCTAATTAATTAATTAAGTTTAATTAAGTGTAACTTATTCTCAGTATAACTACAGTCATTCTCTGAAGGTCACAGATATTTGTTTGAGAACATTAAGGATCCAACAACATCATAAAAATCATGGAACACATCAGACATGTCAGAGATAAAGCTGTGGAGAAGAGTTAAGCAAGGTTAGGCTATAAAAAATAGCCCAAGCTCTGAACATCCAACGGAACACTGTTCAATCCATCATCCATAAATTCAAATAGTATTCCAATTTTCCTCAGCACACCCTGAGGATGAAGACCGTTACTTAGCCTTTGAAATGCATAGGTGCTGATTGAGCTTGCCTCACTGTAGTTCCCTGAGACATCGCCCATTCAGATGCTTAGCTCTGCCTGAATCCCGCCCCCGGACATGTGAAGCTGATGCTAGTGTGACGCGACGTCAGCTGACTATGACGTAGCTGCCACCAGGAAGTGGGTCCGCACACCGCGGCATACTCCGACTTGTGTAAATAGCTGCTTCTCCCCACGAGTATGGAGAAACCGAAAGCAATCAATTTCACCTCCCCACACTTCAACAGGGGAAAGCTGTTACAAGGATTGAACCATAAGGAGCAGGCACAGAGCATGGCAGAAAGGTACAGTGCAATTACTACTCTCATCTACATTGACTATAAGCACTCATTATAGTACTTGATGCTGAAACAACACCTATTAAAGTAGATATACTGTAGCTCTCTATACGTCCATCACCCATGAGCTTGGATTAATGTGTATTGAGCAGCGGTTGAACAGAACGGATTATTCATTTGAGTCAAAAAAAATTATTTTGAGATTGTTGGGACAAGCGCTCACTAGAAATTATTTCATCTTTGGAGATGACTTCTTTGAACAACGAAAGGGTACCGCTATGGGGGCTAATATGGCCCCCGCGTACGCCAATCTTGTCATGGAGTATCTAGAGTGTAACTTCATCTGTGTATCTGACCACTTCTGGTATGTACGGGGGTGGGTCAGGTATATAGATGATGTCTTTTTTGTCTGGAGTGGTACTGAGGTGGGATTGCAAGAATTCTTTAACTTTAGTAACACCATTGACACAGACATTAAATTTACTATGATGAAATCGACTGAAGCCATACGATTTTTGGACTTTACGGTAACAAAAGTAGGGAAAAGTCCAATCATTGGATGTACACTTAAGAATATGAAAAATTCAAGAAACGTGGGTACCCCAATACAGGGATGTAGGGAAAAGTTAACTTTGTTGCTAGAGAGACACTTTTAAAACCGAGAGTAAAAAAATCACTGGACAGGATCCCGTTAATAACAACGTTTGGGGACGAAAGTAATAAAATCTCCCAAATCATACATAAGCACTGGGGAATCTTACACAGGGGTCTACCTGATGTGGCAGAGTTCTCAAAACCTCCCTTGCTAGTATATAAACGGAATAAAACATTGAAGGATCAATTGGTAAAATCAGATTGTGGTTCTTTCAAAAAAAAACACACAGACCTTTCTAACAGGAAAATCTAGGAAAGGTTGCTACCCATGCATAAATTGTGTTAATTGTTCGGCTATGTTGAAAGGGCCTTCCTTCGTGCAACCCACTACAAACGAAAGCTTTGTGATTAAACACTTTCTAACATGTGACAGCGAATATGTGGTTTATTTACTGCAATGCCCCTGCAATCTCCTGTATGTGGGGGAAACCACATTGGATATAAAAACAAGATTGAGTCAGCATAAGTACTCTATATGAAACAAAACACCCAATTTACCGGTATCAAAGCATTTTACCGAGGCTGGGCTTGGTGAGAGGGACCTTAAGTTCCGTATAATAGACCACGTCCCTAAAATGAGACAAGGAGGCAATAGGGTACAGATCGTAATGAAAAAAGAAATGGAGTGTGGATTTTTAAACTGAATACATTGAGACCTGCTGGTCTAAATGTCGATTTTAAAATACATACACTGTGAGCTTCGGAATGTGATGATCTCAGGTTCTAGTTCCCCATACCCATGTGTTTGCAGAACGGTTCTGTTTGGGGTGGGATGCATTGTGTACTTGAAATATTAAAAAAAAAATTTTTCTTATAATGAATTTATTTAATATCCATAGGTGTGGTGAGATGATTTCCACACCTGGTGATTGTGAAGTAACCCCCCCCCCCCCACCTCCTGAAGAAATTTCTCCCTTGAACGGTAAAAAATGAAAATAATTATGTTGTTGGTATTGTTTGTGGCTGGGAAGTGTATTTTTATCCCTTATGTTCTCTTTTTGTCTGCATAGACATTAGGCTGAGGCACTTATATATAACTCCAGTGTTGTATTATTGTTTTTTTATGGAGCTTAATTATACTGTGCTGTTGAGGTCTGTGATATATAGAGAATGGGATGCCTTTTTCCATACATACCAGCCGCTTAACCCGACCCAGGGACCACACTATACAATATATTTTCTGCTGCTTATTTTAGTGTTCCATCTGTGTTTGGAGCAATCTATTAACTAATTGCAGCATTACTGCTTCAAAAAATGGGAATTTTATATCAATATAATGACCACGCTCTGTATATGTGAAGAGTACTGGCAATGTTTTCCCACAAGCAAGATGGCGCTGTTGGAGACCCGTTTGCCTGGTTGCCTGTCCAATCATAGTGCTGTGTTCTGGGCATGGGCATTGGAAGCACAGGCACACTGAGAACAGCATGTTTGCACATTGCAGGAGGTGAGAATGGTAATTAACTCTTGCTACTCTGCTTACATGTATTCACAGGTGTGTCTATGAACTAATCACAACTTATTAACCACTCTATGGATGACTGTACGATTTTAAAGAGAGAATAGTTAGCAGCCTGTGGGAAGGGACTGGACTCTCCAAAGGGGAATTAGGCCACGGAAGAGCCTGGCCGTAATGTAGATACCGTCGTGTGTGCAAAGGGGTGTGCCGACCAGGCCTAGATTCCTATGGGACAGTGTATTACCCGTGTACTCTGTGTGTGTACCGGTACCGTAAGGTAACCGGGTGTAGAAGGAGAGGTGCAATATAAATTATGTACTGTAGAATGTTATGTAGTGAGCTATGCATTCATGATGTAATGTGATATTGTTCGTACAGGAATGTGAGTGTATAATGTGTTTATTCTGTATGTATGTGAGATGAGCAGTTTACACTTAATAAACTGCTGCATAATGGTTAAAAACATATTCGGGTGTCATTTAACGCTGTCAAGAAGTACGCTACCTCACAGTATGGAAACGAAATTATATAGTGATTGCACATTTTCAAGAAAAAATATCCATAGTATGGTGTTTTATGAGTGTGAACAGACCTATGAGACCATATATGTGAAGCATATAATGGCCATATACTATTATTATATGAATTGCTATCACATAGGTATAGACGAGATGATCTTGCGTACTGCTGACCCTCTGCAATATTAAAGGTTTGCACTAAGACATAAAATAAATAAATGCTAATAATAATAAGTAATGATAATAAAAAATATCCCCCCAAATTAAAAAAAAATATTAAGCTCTAATAAATGGATGTTTAGAGGACATTGTACGGTTCCTGGACTTCACAGATGCTGCCACATCTGGTGCTGTTTCCAAGTTTTACATCCTTCAGGTGACAAAATACCTCCAAACTCCAGGAAGCTTAAAAAAAATTATTTTAAAGCTAAAAACAATAGTTTAGGTTGACAGAAAATGGTAGACCCAATAGCTGGGAACAATTCTAATCGTAATGGTTAGGTGCTTTTCCCAGCCAGCAGATTTTCCGGCGAACGTTTTGGCCCCAATCAATCAGGAAAGGTTTTAGGGCCATTTCACATTTTAAACTTTGTTCCCAAACAAAGCCATGTTTGCCGATTTTTTTTTTAAGTAAATTGCTTGAGATTCTGATCGCAAACCAAATTGTCAATGCTGAATTTGAAATTGGCGAACATGTTTGGGGAAAGTTCACTCATTTTTAGTCAGGATTTCATTTGTGTGTTGTGTAGAATACAAGATAGAATAGAACTTCAGCACACAAATAACAAAAGGAAATAAACAAGTTCAATTTTCTTGATGCTGTCTTTATTTGTACAATGTGAAGAAAAAATGAAATCCAAATTATATTCAATTTATCAAAATCGACATTTTGGTCTGTGCATTGGCCTTTCTCAAGAGAAATGAATCTGCGTACAGTACTAGCCTGGGGTGTCTGAGGCCCACCAGGGAAATTGACTCCAGGGGCCCACCCTTCAGCTATATGCAAATACTTGTTAGCCGTTATAGTCATTATAGTGGCGGATCCTGCACATCACTGTGCGCTCACCATAACTGCGATGTACAATTACTGTAATTTGCATTAAAGGGATTCTTAAGTGAAAACAAGTTATCTGGGATCCACATGTTAGGTAGGTGATAACTTATTTATTGGTGGAATTCGACCAGTTGAAACCGCACCGTCAGAAGAATGTAGAACTTTTCTCCCTGACATGGCAATTTTATCCCCATTATAAAATACAGCGGCAGGGAGTGATATCTGACCACAGCTCCTTCCATCCTCATTGGGGCTTCCAGAAAAAGCCAAACACAGTGCTCACAGCCACTGAGGGAATGAACAGATTACTGGTCGAGCTGTACATGAGCTCCAGTCTAATGGGGGATAAAACAAACCTATGACTAAAGGCCACTTTACACACACAGATATCTGTGACCAACTTCTGAACAGATCTCTGGTTGCAGGGAAATCATGGACACATTGTTACATTTGTACACAGCCACAAATGGAACAATGTGTCCATGATTTCACTGCAACCACAGATCTGATTAGAAGTTGGACACAGAAGTTGGTGTGTGTAAAGAGGCCCTTATGGCCACTTTACACACACCAACTTATCTGTCCAACTTCTGACCAACTTACTGGTTGCAGTGAAATCATGGACACATTGTTCCATTTGTACACAGCCACAAAATGGAGCAATGTGTTCATGATTTCACTGTAACCAGAGATCTGTTCAGAAGTTAGTGTGTGTAAAGCGGCCCTAAGATCTGAGTGGACACTCCTCAACAATGTGCTCAATAGTTTGATGCTCAGCTCCACAGCCACTGGCAGGAGAGTCAGATTTTCCCCACTTATACATAAGATCTGCACAAACACCAAAGTTTGTCCTGATATGATTCAGAGTGACCCAGGTTTTCCTAGGTAGATTGAAGCCAGGTGGTGGATTTTGTAAGTAAGGAAACGTTTGAAAATCACCATCTACTGCACTGACCCAGAGTTCCCCCATTTCTCTTCTTAATTGTCACCCTGTTCATACAGGGTGATTGCGGTTCGGATGGGTGGATGTCTTGATTTCAGTCGCTATATTTGAACATCTTGGATGTTTTGATGTATTGGGAGGTTTTCATTATTCACTACTTTGGTGTAAGTAGGAGCTTTTGTCTTCTCAGGTTTGCAGGTGTGATGTGGCTCAAGACAGGTAACCAGTGGACCGGCATAGGTCTGATGGCATCAGATATTATGCGATTATGCGCATGGAGTTATTCAGCTGAGTGTCAACTGCATTCACATGAGAACTATTCAACCATTCTGGGGCACAATATTCTGCGGCAGAGTACACCAAGGCAAGAGTACATATTCTCAACACAGGTGTTAAAGAGCCCCAGGATGATCCGCAGAGTTTCTGAATAATATTATTGTGTGCTTTCAGTTTCTGTGCTGTCTTATCCAAGTGAGATTTGAAGGCCTATTCTTCTATCAAGTGTAAGGGCCACTTTACACACACCAACTTATCTGTCCAACTTCTGAACAACTTACTGGTTGCAGTGAAATCATGGACACATTGCTCCATTTTGTGGCTGTGTACAAATGGAGCAATGTGTCCATGATTTCACTGCAACCAGTAAGTTGGTCAGAAGTTGGACAGATAAGTTGGTGTGTGTAAAGTGGCCATTACACCTAACCTAACCTAAGGTCTTGATTCTTCTATCAAGGGTTACACTTAAATACTGAGGATTGAAATTGTGTTTGACAAGTTGACTTTCAAAATGTACTTTGAGTTCAGTGTTAGCACTTACGTTGTATAAACAAAAGCAGCATACTGTCCTGCGCTTAGATTGCGCTGACCTTGCTGAATGTTGCTGCGTGTTGTGTTTGTATTTCTTCATGAGCTGCATGAGTTACGGTTGTGAAGGTCTTGGCCCTGACTTACCTCTTGTATTATACTCCAGAGCTGCACTCACTACTATGTTCAGCTGCTAGTGGAGGGGTTGATGTGATGTTTGGGTGTTACCTGGAATCTCCTCCCCCTGGCTTTTAATAGCTTTCCCCCTCCTCTGTCAGATGCCACTGATAGAGTTAGTTTACTCTTGGTGAGGGTGCTGTGCAGATGCTTGCTGCTGGGCTGAAGTCTTTGCCTTGGGAGTAGCTGTGATTCCAGATCCGTGGGTGGAGGTAGGGGCGTGCTCAGGAAAATAGGGTGGAGACCCGGACCTCCTCACCTTCAGAGGTACCTCCAAGAGTAGAGCGAGCCAGGGACCCCCAATGTAGGGGTCAGTTTAGCTCTCCCTGGATCCCTTCTCCCATTACATCATCCAGTTAACTGATTCCCTGTCCTTCCTCCTAAGCGTGACACATACTTACATTTTTGATGGATTGGACTTTAAGCCTCCATTGTCAAAAATACTTTCCCATTACACTAAGATTTTCTGTTAGAACCTCCTCTGCTTTCTCCATTATTTTGCTAAGGGTGGTTTCAGACTGGCGTTCCCCTCCGCAGAACGCAGAATCGCCATGTGTGCGCAGCCTCCGCAAGCCCCTATGTTTAGAATGGGGATGCACGGTGCTGCGCTTGACTGCGCATGACCGTGTGCACCCATTCACTGCCATATGTAGACTGTGAGCCCTCGTGGACAGGGTCCCTGCTCCTCCTGTACCTGTACGTCCTGATCGCCGAGATTTAGTGTACTTGTTCTTGTCTCCCTTATCATCATGTAAAGCGCCATGGAACCTAATGGCGCTATATAAATAAATAATAATAATAATAATACGTGATTTGTACGCAGGCGGATGCCTGCGCACAAATCACACACTCTCGTCCGCACCAGGAATGCAACATGTCGCGTCCCTGGTGCGGACGAGAGTGTGTGATCTGTGCGCATGCCTCTGCATGCGCACAGATCACTCATGGCTGGCAATGGGAGCGCACGGCGGTCTGCAAGCATCTGCAGACACCATGCAGCCCATTATAAAGGATAGGGCTGCCGTCTGCATGCAGACACTTGCAGATGTCCTCCGCAGAACGCTAATCGGCGTATACAAATTTCCATGATATTGTGTCAGGAATGTCAGCTAGATACAAAGCAAACAGGAGAGGTGTCAGCACTGATCCCTGGCTGGGCCAAACCATTGTTTAAGGTTTTCTTAAAGCTGGTTGAATCACCATAAGTTGAAAAGTTCAATTTGCAATCATATTATTCAAGAGGTACAGTACATAATTTTCTTACATGAGATCACCTTCAGAAACTTGTATAGAAGTCCTTCCCTCCACACAGCGTCGTATGCAGCACAAAGATCAATGAACGCCACTGAAATCTTCTTATTCAGCTTCTGTAACTCAGCTTCAATGAGAGTTGTCAAGGCTAAAACTTGGTCACTGCAGTTTTCAGCAGGTCTAAAGCTGACTTGCTCTACTTGACTTGAGTCAAAAATCTTTGAATCTATCTTGTTATAGATTAAGCGTTCTAGAAGCTTGTATAGGCAACTCAATAAAGTAATGAGTCTATGGCGGCCCTCACACGCTGAGATATCTCTAGCGATATTGTAAGCGATCACGTGCACGCGCGATCGCTTACAATATCGCTCACATCGCTGGTGAGCTGTCACACAGACAGACTCACCAGCGATGTGGATCCGCGATCTCTCTGGTAACTATGGTACACATTGGGTAACTAGGCGCCGCGCGTCGCTTAGTTACCCAACGTGTACCATAGTTACCATCTCCCAGCATAGGCTCTGCGCTGGGAGATCGTTCATCGTGGTGTTATACACCACGATGAAGCAGATCGTGACATCGTTCATCGCAAGATGTGAGCTCCGGAGCTCAGATCAGCGATGTCACGATCAAGCGATTTCACATCGTAAATCGCTTGATTACATGCAATGATTTCTTGCCCGATATCGCTTAAGCGATCAAAAAGGAGATCGCTTAAACGATATCGGGCAAGAAATCGTTGCGTGTGACGGCCGCCTATAGTTTATTGGATTATCTTCAGGCTTTCCAGGTTTTAACGAGGCAATGATCTTGGCATGTTTTAATTTACTAGGGACTTGAGTATTCTCCATGATATCTGAAAAGAACTTTGCCAGACATTTTTTTGTGCAAGGTCCACAGTTTTTGAGAAATTCAGGATGAATCCCATCAAATACAGGAGCTTTGTTACTTTTAGTATCAACAAGGGCAATTTCAATGTCACAGGTTGTAAAAGGACAGGAGTATTCTTTAGTTGGTGCCACAGATTATTTTAGCAGCTTAAATTTATTTTTAACTTCTATGGTATGGGCTCAGTCTCCAGGGGATGGTGAGGTGTTCACAAAGTGTGATGTATTTGGTTTGGAGTTACAGCATTCGTTTTCTGTTTTGCTTTACGTTTTCTTTCTTCTAGTTTTCTTAAAAGAGACCACTCTTCTACTGGACTTTTTAAAGTCCAAGTTCTCAACTTTTCTGTCACACTTAGATTGGGCTGACTTTGCTGGTTGCTGCTGTGTGTGTTTATGTTTGCATTTCTTCAGGAGCTGCATGTAGTACTGATGTGAAGGTCTTGTGCTCAATTGCTGGTTGATGTGAGGGTTGGGTGTGACTCACCTGAAATCCCCTCCCCCTAGCCTTTAAGTAGCCTCTCCTTCCACCAGGTGTTGCTGCTCATAGTTTCACTCTATACCTGAATCTGTACTGTGCAGACCTGTTTTGTTTGTGCTGAAGACCTTTGCTTTAGAGTTGCTGTATCCCGGTTCTGTGGAGGGAGGTGAGGGAGTAATATTGCACGGCTGGTGGAGGGGTTTAGGGAGAGTCTGGAGACCTGAACCTTCTCACCATCAGAGATACCTTCAGGGTCAGAGCCACTCAGGGTTCCTAGTCTAGGGTCAGACTAGTCCTCCCTGGTCACCCTGCCCGTAACTGCCATTCCCTCATCAGCATTCTCACTATACCGTGACGTTATCAGCAGCCCATACCTTTTACCCTGAGTCACCATGTCTCAGACTGCCTCAGCTGATGCATTTTCTCGCCTGATGCAGACCATCTCTAAAGAGTTAACTGGTCTGCGAACTCAGGAAGTGCAACAGCTGCAACAAGTTTGGTTTACCTGGCATCGGCTCATGCTCGGGCCATGCCAGAACCCAAGGTCTCTCTTCCAGATGGGCGACTAACACCCACTGGAATGACCCAGTCCTCAGGAGTCAGTTTTGTTTGGGTTTGTCTGCTAGACTGCAATACACACTGGTTCAGTACACTGCACCTGAGTCATTGGAGGCTGCAATGTCCCTAGCCATATGGGTTGACAGACACCTGAGGGAGAGACTGAAACCTACTATGTCTCCTATTCTTATCCCTGCTGAGAAAACTATACCCAATGAACCTATCCAGTTGGGGGTAGTAGGTTCCCATTTTAAACTTCCTGTAGCTACTGCTTACCAAGTGGGTGGAGCATGTTTTTTCTGTGGAAAATCTGACCATTTTATTAAGGTTTGTGTACTTCGCTCCAAGACAACCACGCAGTCTCAGAATCAGCCTACCTCATGTCGTTTGGAGGGAGACGACCAGAGGGTTTATAGTTCTTTCCTGGCTACGTTTCCATTCACACTGTCTGCCAAGGTGGTGGTGGATGGTAAAACCGAGACTGTACCAGTACTGGTCAATAGTGGAGCGGGGGTCAATTTGATGGATTCTCGGTTTGCTCATGCTCATGGTCTCGCCAGCAGTGCTTTAGTGAGACCCATTCCCATCGCCTCAATCAACTCAGTTCCACTCAGCCAGAAGGTCCTCTCCCAAGCAGTGTGCAATGTGAACTTGAGCATAGGAATTTCCACCTGGAGAACCTGTCCAATCCTATTGTAGTGATTGACTGGCGGGCCAGAAAGGTTGTAACTTGGGGGGCTTTTTGTATGAGTAATTACCAAGCTATAACTATTTCTACCGTACTGGTTGCACTTCTACCCCCACTACCAGAAGTGAATGGGAGTGAGCCTGGAAAAAGGGGTGGAGTCTGGACTACACCTCAGATTATTGGTGGGTCTAGGCATCATTCCAGTATGAGGGGCCAGGGAGGGATGGTGGTTCCTACTGTGCACTCCAGGGAAGGGAGCCCTGCGCCCAGGATGTGTGCCCTCTGACTGTGACCAGAGATTTGGAAATAAATGTGCAGGTCCAGACCTGAGAGTGAAAGAGTATGTGTGGGTGTTGTCCAAACACGTCATGTGGAGGTGTGCTGCTGGGGATCCTAGTTCTGGGGTTATAGGACCGTTTTGGATATCGGCCATTTGTAATCCTGTGCTGTACCGCTTGACCTACCCCCTGTTTTGGTGACCCATAACATCTTGCATGTCTCATCTCTCAGGAGATGTGGACTTAGTTCGGATGTGTCTGTTGCCGAGTGCAGAGGCCTCTCTTAAAAGAGGGGATACTGTCATGCTTAGATTGTGCTGACTTTTCTGGATGCTGCTGTGTGTGTTTATGTTGGCATTTCTTCAGGAGCTGCATGAGGTACGGATGTGAAGGTCTTGTGCTCAGTTGCTAGCTGATGTGAGGGTTGGGTGTGACCAGGGCCGGCTCCAGGTTTCTGTGGGCCCTGGGCGAAAAAGTCTCAGTGGGCCCCCTTTAGTACATATCGCGGACTATAATTTTATATATATATATATATATATATATATATATATATAACCGCACACTTACCGCAAGCCCCATAGACAATGCATGGGGCTTGCTGCAAATGTGAAGCAAGTGCAGCCGCTAGACGGAAAATGCGGCAGATGCAGGGTTTTTTTTACCGCAACTGCCACATTTTAAAAAACGCCTATGTGAAGGCAGCCTTACAGGAACAGTGACTGCTGAAACCAAGCAAGAGCTGCTCCTGACAGTGAGTATATTACACGTTGTTAGGGCTAAAATGAATTTGCGTTCCCTTGCGCTTTTTAAAAATACCCTTCAAATGCAAAATGTTGCATTTTTGTGCGTCTGAGGATTCTTGGTATATACACAAGCATCCTCAAGCACACAAATAATGCAAGCAGCTCAATGGAGCCACACTGCCATATGGTGGCACCGCAGCCAAGCGGAGTGTCTGGCCATCCGGATCTCTCTTTCTCCTCACCTTTCTTCTTGCCGCTCCGGTCTCCTCCGGTCGCTCTGCACATATCAGCACAGTGATGACACGTGCCCCTCCATGCTGAGCTGCAGAATGCAGACAGCGGCAGAAGAGACTCTGGAGAAGAATGCTGCTGGCAAAGGTGGCTGAGACTATAGGAGCGGAATCTGCGGGGGGCTACCACTGGTACACATACCTCGTACACACGCGGCTCTGCTCCATACACCTCGTACACACGCGGCTCTGCTCCATACACCTCGTACGCACGCGGCTCTGCTCCATACACACATCGTACGCACGCGGCTCTGCTCCATACACACATCGTACGCACGCGGCTCTGCTCCATACACACATCGTACGCACGCGGCTCCGCTCCATACACACATCGTACGCACGTGGCTCTGCTCCATACACACATCGTACGCACGCGGCTCCGCTCCGTACACCTCGTACACACGCGGCTCTGCTCCATACACCTCGTACACACTCAGCTCTGCTCCATACACCTCGTACACACTCGGCTCTGCTCCATACACCTCGTACACACACAGCTCTGCTTTGTACACCTCGTACGCACGCGGCTCTGCTCCATACACCTCATACACACGCGGCTCTGCTCCATACACCTCGTACGCACGCGGCTCCGCTCTATACACCTAGTACCCACTCGGCTCCGTTCCAGACACCTAGTACACACTCGCCTCTGCTACATTCACACTGTAAACCCCTCCTGACCCCACACATACTTCACCTAATTGCCATACACCTAGTACACACTCGCCTCTGCTACATTCACACTGTAAATCCCTCCTGACCCCACACAAACTTCACCTAATTGACATACACCTAGTACACACTCGCCTCTGCTACATTCACACTGTAAACCCCTCCTGTCTCCTGACCCCACACATAAACTTCACCTCATCCAGCACCATGACAACTGAGGAGCTGATCATGTGACCCCTGACTCCTCCCCTCCATGTGACATCATCACAGGTCCTGTAAGCACAGTGTGTGTGTGCTGCTCTGTCGGCTCCCATGGAGGGGGGAGGAGGGAGACCTCCGATGCTGCAGGAGGTGACAATGACCCCCCAGCTGCCCCCTGGATATGGCCCTGGCTGTGGTGGCAATGTGCTCAGGGGCCCCTGAGGGCTAGGGTCACACTTGCATTGTGACCCTAGCCTGATGCAAGTATTTTGGCTGCAGCACATAGCTTTTAATGCTATGCGCTGGAGCCCATAGAAACCCGATGTTTACCTTGACAACCACTAGTTGTCAATGTAAACTTCGGGTTTCTATGGGCTCCGTTGCTGGCAGCGCATAGCATTAAACGCTCTGCGCTGCAGCAGACAATACTTGCGTCAGGCTAGGGTCACAATGCAAGTGTGACCCTAGCCCTCAGGGGCCCGATGGCCCCGGCACTTGCCCGGGTACGCCGGGTGCTGACGCCGGGCCTGGGTGTGACTCACCTTAAATCCCCTCCCCCTAGCCTTTAAGTGGCCTCTCTTTCCACCAGGTGTTGCTGCTGATAGAGTTTCATTCTATACCTGAAGCTGTACTGTGCAGACGAGTTTTTTTTGTGCTGAAGACCTTTCGTTTGGAGTTGCGGTATCCCGGTTCTGTGGAGGAAGGTGAGGGGGAAATAACGTAGGGCTGGTGGAGGAGTTTAGGGAGAGACTGAAGACCCGAACCTTCTCACCATCAGGGATACCTTCGGGGGCAGGGCCATTCAGGGTTCATAGTCTAGGGTCAGACTAGTCTTTACTGGTCACCCTGTCCATAACTGCCATTCCCTCATCAACATTCTCACTACACCGTGACAGTTTCCATCCATTTTGTATAAAGTTTTAGCCCTGGCACACATTGCATGAAGAAAGAAAGATGAAAATGGTAGTTGCTTTTCAGGATTTTAATTTTCAGTGCAAAGTGTGTATTTTCCAAAAAAACGATGTTTCGGCTCAGGCATGAGCCTTCGTCAGAAGACAATTGGAAGGCAGACTGAAGAGAGATGAGATTCAATAATGGTATAGGATGAATCCTGTCACTCTATGGAAGAAGATTGAATATATGCATATCAATATGCATATCTTGTTAGACAGATTGCCAGATTGACTTTAAGGGGATGAGATCTATTTTTCATATGTAGCTGGAACTGTTACATTCAGGTTGCCAGACGCAAGGAAGAAAAGGAATTCTTGTGCAGGGTAGAACATGAGGATTGCCTGGTAGCTTTGAATGTAGACAGGTACTGTTGGGGGTATATTATTAGTAGTAGGATAGGTCCCAAAGGTCCTTCAGGTAGTTTTGTTATCGCTGACCTGTGGCTCTCTCCTGTGTCCGTCTGTGTGGGGCGTCTGTATGGAGGCCGGGAGGCTACCAGGCAATCCTCATGTTTTACCCTGAACAGGAATTCCTTTTCTTTCTTGTGCCTGACTCATTTCCCTTGAGTACCTAATTAGTGGTTGAGCTTGATGCTATACTTCTAGTTTCCATCCATTTGACACAACGTGCTGCATTCAGTTTATTCAGCAGATCATCACTGATTTCACCATCATTTTCACAACAAGATGTAGGTAGAGGTTGATTATTTCTATTGTGTAATTTTAAAGGGAACCTGTCACCTGGATCTAAGCCCCTACACTATCACTACCTGTCCCTGCACCTTCCTAGCCACTCCCTATCTATCCCTCTCTGAGCTAAATCCGTCCTATAAAACAGCAGAAAAATAACTTATAACTTACAGAAGTCCCTGAGGCTGGGCACTGAAAAGGCGGCCCCAGGCTCCATTCTGCCCTCCTTGATGTAGCAGCACACGCCCCGCTGAGCGGCGTTATTCTTTCTTCATCGCCGCCTCCTCCATTTGGAATCTCCTGCCTGCTTTACACCTATCAAGTTGTGGTGATGCGACCTCGATGTGACTAAGAATTAAGTCTTGTTTGCCAAAGGATTCAAATACGTACAGTATGTCCCTCTTCAACATGCAAATACATTTATATAACTTAGACAATGTGATTTTCTGGATTTTATTTTTGATATTCTATCTCTTACTGTTAAAATTAATCTACCCTTAAAAGTATAGACTGTTCATGTCTTTGCAGTGGGCAAACTTACAAAATCAGCAAGGGATCAAATACTTATTTCTCCCATTGTATATACAGGTATGCATACCAGGAAGAGACCCAGTATGGGGGACATATATACGAAGAAGGGGGACAAGAAGAGGCCTAAGATGGGCCAAATATATGCCCTGAATGTTTTCTGTTTTCTTACAAATAAATATAGACATGGCTGCCGTAATAAATCCTAGTAGTAAATGGATTATACATTTACATTTATAGATTATTATGTCCAGTAATGTGTAATAAGTAATTTTCCTTAATATATAAAACTCATTATGAATCTATGATTCTGGAGCGCCTTTGTGCAGTACTAGTATGGTGCTAGGAATACTGAAAGAAGAGAGCGCATGCGCGGTGAACACATTACTATGTTCGGTATTCGGCTAATCAACAGGAGATGTCTGTGGATATGATGAACGCCGAGCTTTCGGCACTCTACTGATAGATAATAGAGTCTGGAGAAAAGAAAAAAAACTCTGTATGGGTGAGCCATATTAATCACAAATATTATACACCTGTTGGGTATGCAACACTTGAGTGTTTTATATTGTACTATGCACTTTATATATTTTTAATGAAATCATGATTATGTATGCACTGTGATTATTATTTATCAAGAAATAACTATATGTATGTATTAAGAAACACTGTATTGTTTATCATTTGTATTTTAATTATGCTTATTATGTAATTATGTATTCACTTCTATTTTATGTATCACTTTGACTCACTATTGCTGCTCGAGAAAGTCTGAGACCCCAGCCAAAACTTTACTGCACTTTGGGAGATTAAAATCCACTATTTGTTCCATTTAAACAAGACTGCTGCCTTCTTTTTTCTCTATCTATCTACACTGTTGGCCAAAAGTATTGACACCCCTGCAATTCTGTCAGATAATACTCAGTTTCTTCCTGAAAATGAATGCGATCACAAATTCTTTGGTATTATTATCTTCATTTAATTTGTCTCCAATGAAAAAACACAAAAGAGAATGAAGCAAAAAGCAAAACATTGATCATTTCACACAAAACTCCAAAAATGGGCCGGACAAAAGTATTGGCACCCTCAGCCTAATACTTGGTTGCACAACTTTTAGCCAAAATAACTGCGATCAACCGCTTCCGGTAACCATCAATGAGTTTCTTACAATGCTCTGCTGCAATTTTAGACCATTCTTCTTTGGCAAACTGCTCCAAGTCCCTGATATTTGAAGGGTGCCTTCTCCAAACTGCCATTTTGAGATCTCTCCAAAGGTGTTCTATGGGATTCAGGTCTGGACTCATTGCTGGCCACCTTAGAAGTCTCCAGTGCCTTCTCTCAAACCATTTTCTAGTGCTTTTTGAAGTGTGTTTTGGGTCATTGTCCTGCTGGAAGACCCATGACCTCTGAGGGAGACCCAGCTTTCTCACACTGGGCCCTACATTATGCTGCAAAATTTATTGGCAGTCTTCAGACTTCATAATGTCATGCACACGGTCAAGCAGTCCAGTGCCAGAGGCAGCAAAGCAACCCCAAAATATCAGGGAACCTCCACCATGTTTGACTGTAGGGACCGTGTTCTTTTCTTTGAATGCCTCTTTTTTTCTCCTGTAAACTCTATGTTGATGCCTTTGCCCAAAAAGAGCATTCTTCCAAAACGTTTAGGCTTTCTCAGGTAAGTTTTGGCAAACTCCAGCCTTGCTTTTTTATGTCTCGGGGTAAGAAGTGGGGTCTTCCTGGGTCTCCTACTATACAGTCCCTTTTCATTCAGACACCGACGGATAGTACGGGTTGACACTGTTGTACCCTCCGACTGCAGGACAGCTTGAACTTGTTTGGATGTTAGTCGAGGTTCTTTATCCACCATCCGCACAATCTTGTGTTAAAATCTCTTGTCAATTTTTATTTTCCATGCACATCTAGGGAAGTTAACCACAGTGCCATGGGCTTTAAACTTCTTGATGACACTGCGCACGGTAGTCACAGGAACATTCAGGTCTTTGGAGATGGACTTGTAGCCTTGAGATTGCTCATGCTTCCTCACAATTTGGTTTCTCAAGTCCTCAGACAGTTCTTTGGTCTTCTTTCTTTTCTCCATGCTCAATGTGGTACACACAAGGACACAGGAATGAGGTTGAGTCAACTTTAATCCATGTCAACTGGCTGCAAGTGTGATTTAGTTATTGCCAACACCTGTTAGGTGCCACTGGTAAGTTACAGGTGCTGTTAATTACACAAATTAGAGAAGCATCACATGATTTTTCTAAGGGTGCCAATACTTTTGTCCACCCCCTTTTTTATGTTTGGTGTGGAATTATATCCAATTTGGCTTTAGGACAATTCTTTTTGTGTTTTTTTCATTGAAGACAAATTAAATGAAGATAATAATACCAAAGAATTTGTGATTGCAATCATTTTCAGGAAGAAACTGAGTATTATCTGACAGAATGGCAGGGGTGTCAATACTTTTGGCCAACACTGTATCTATCTATCTATCTATCTATCTATCTATCTATCTATCTATCTATCTATCTATCTACCTATGAAAAAATGGAGGCAGCACTTCCTTCAATTCAGTTATATGGGCTTTATTCCCAGGACAGCAACGTTTGCGTGGGGGCTCGTAATAGTCACAAGTGGCCGGAAAGAGGAAGTAGATCTTAGGGCATGAGCAGTAAAGGAAACTACACGCTGAGAGTACAGCAGTTTCCTGTCTAAAGCAATAGTAATGGTGCAGTAAGTCATATTACCTGTGTGTGATGATTTTTATCTATTTTCACATGTGCACAATATATTAATTGAGTCCATATGGACGTTTTAGCATAAGTGCAGAAGCACTATATTGATGAATATATTACATTTATATGCACTTTATCTATAACATGATTGGAATGGATTACACTGTCTGTTTTATATATATGAAATATTTATATTTTAACACTAATTGTTTAATCATCAAGCCCCTTGTATGGGTGCTATAAATATGTGCACTTCAGTTGTATTTTTGACACTACTTGAGAAAGACCACCAGGTCGAAACGTTGCTGTCCTGGGAATAAAGCCCATATAACTGAATTGAAGGAAGTGCTGCCTCCATTTTTTCTTGGATCTATGCCACTTGTATGGTAGGGGGGCTTTGCACCCGACAAATAACAGTTGTGCTGTTTCTATCTATCTATCTATCTATCTATCTATCTATCTATCTATCTATCTATCTATCTATCAAAAATCAACTGCAGCACTCCAGGGACGCTGGAACCTTAATTATCAACTAAGCATGCTCAGAACAGATACTGTGAGTGGAGGGAACGATGGGGAAGTGCGCAAATGCCGGAGTATCATGATGGCTGCATTCCCTGGGCAATGGCAGGACATTGAGCATGCGCACAAACACTTCCGGGACGCCGGATGGCCCAGATCGATACTGCACAAGTGGGGCATGGGTGAGGTAATACACTAAGCTTACATGCAAGGATTATAGAACAACAACAGGTGTGGGAGCTTCTAATTAGTAAGATGATTATGGTAAGTATGCAATATGAGGCCTGTATGAGGGGCAAAGCAATATGAATATGGTATATGTTCATAGAAGAAGAAACTTTTAAAGAGACAATGTAATCACTTATTCAGTGATGTAATGCACTGTTGATTTATGTTTTTAATTTGTGCCAATTGGAGATACTGTAATGGTAAATATGAGGTAGCATATAAAACTCAGTAATCCAGTGAGTGGTTGTTGGAGGAAGGTTCCTAGATCCAAAACTTTGCCATGAGATCCTGAGGGCCTAATAAAGGCATGCTATACCTCTGACAAGGAGTGCTGCAAATTGAAGTATTGCAAATTGAAGTGAATTACAAATTGAAGTATTGCTTTAACTGACTTTGCACCCGTATGACCAGTCGTGCTGCTCAATTTTTTTTTCTTGAATATCTATCTATTTATCTATCTATCTATCTATCTATCTATCTATCTATCTATCTATCTATCTATCTATCTATCTATCTATCTATCTATCTATCTACGGTATCTATCTATCTATCTATTCTAATTTTTTACAACATGGGGAAGATCATGCTAAAAACGCATGTCATACTCATGTCATATGGTTGACATATGCATGATATACGGACGCTAGGTGAGGGAAATAACGCACACTAGCATGTCATATGCATGCTATGTGCATAACATACACATGTCTTACAGATGTCATACGGATGAGAAAACGCATGTCACTCTGCTATTTTTCTCGCCGAAGATCAGGGCTGTGGAGTCGGAGTCAGAGTTGTTGCCCATTTTGGAGGAGTCGGAGTCTGAGTTAGAGTCGGAAGAAAAGGGACCAACTCCGACTCCTGAAATATATAATAAATTGGGTACAGTAGTTCAATGCAGAATGTGCTGAATATAATTATTCTGAATGATTATGTTCTGTGTAAATATTTTGATTATTGTATCATAATTAGTGATGGGCGAGTCCTAAATTACTCGGAATCGCTTGACTCTAGCGAGTCCGAGCCCGGGACTCGCTACTTGTTGCGAGTTTAGCGAGTCCAATGTTAATGAATGGGGAAGCGAGTAATGTGCGATTTACAAATCGCAGATGTGTCTCGGAAGCTTCAGGCTCTATCTGCATTTCCGCCCCCTACTGTGTGATGTGTGATGTAGCAGAGCTGAATGAGTTCAACAAGAAGAAGAAGGAAGACAGAAGAGAGAAGAAAGAAGAGAGAAGACCTGGGTCTTTGGAGGGGTATGTGGTGGTAATAAAGTTGGAGTCCCTAATGGTTCTGTGTCTTTATTTTTAATAAATAATTTTTCTCTGTGTGGTGTTTTTTTTAACCCTTTATTGGAGATTCTTAGTGGCCGGGTCAAACCAGGCCTGACATTAAGAATCTCGGGCTTAATACCAGCTTGTATAACAAAGCTGGTATTAACCCTTTTATTACCCAGCGTGCCACCGCCACCAGGGCCGCTGGAAGACCGGGGTTCAGCGCCAGAGGATGGCGCTGTAATGAACGCTCCATTTTTTGGGGCGGCTGCGGGCTGCAATTTGCAGCGGGGGGTGCCCAGAAAGCTTGGGCCTCCCTGCGCTGTGGATTCCAGCCCCCAGCTGCTTAGCTGTACCTGGCTAGACATAGAAATTGCGCGGAGCCCCACGCATTTTTTTTTTATTATTTCATGAAATTCATGAAATAATTAAAAAAAAGGCTCCCCTATATTCTTGTGTCTGGCCAGGTACAAATAGGCACCTGTGGGTTGGGGGCAGCCCGTCGCTGCCTGCTGGATTCGGCTGGTTACAGAAAGACGGCGAAGCACACGTCACATTTTTTTCTGACAAATCCATAAAACAATATGAATAAAAGGGACTGCATCTTTATTAACCCCTGGACCATGGGCGAGGGGTTAATAAAGATGCAGTCCCTTTTTTAGGATTGTTTTATTGATTTTTCAGAAAAAAAATGATGTGGGCTTCGCCGTATTTCTGGAACCAGCCGGATCCAGCAGGCAGCGACGGGCTGCCCCCAACCCCCAGGTGCCTATTTGTACCTGGCCGGACACAAGAATATAGGGGAGCCCTTTTTTTTTATTATTTCATGAATTTCATGAAATAATAAAAAAAAATTGCGTGGGGCTCCGCGCAATTTCTATGTCTAGCCAGGCACAGCTAAGCAGCTGGGGGCTGGAATCCGCAGCGCAGGGAGGCCCAAGCTTTCTGGGCACCCCCCTCTGCAAATTGCAGCCCGCAGCCGCCCCAGAAGATGGCGCATTCATTGAAGCGCCATCCTCTGGCGCTGAACTCTGCTCTTCCAGTGGCCCTGGTGGCGGGTGGCTCACTGGGTAATAATGAGGTTAAGGCCAGCTTTGTATTATCAGCTGGCCCTAAGCCCGAAATGTATGGCGGTCAAGCCAATATTAGACATGACCGTCATGAATTTCTATTAAATTGTTTTAAAAAAAACAACACAGAGAAATTTTTTTTTATTAGAAATAAAACAAAAAAGCCATTAGGGACTCCATCTTTATTTAAAAAAATCCTCTTCCGTCCGACGTAGTCCAAAACGCGATGTCCTCTCTGCTACATCCCTGTGCATAGATATAGATGTCTATGCACAGGGAGTGAGCAGACTGAGAACAATCTCAGCTCTGCTACATCACCTCTGTGCACAGACATTCATGTCTGTACACAGGGAGAGCAGGCGGGCTCTAGGACCCTGGAGCTGCGGCAGCCCACAGGACCCGAGCCCGGCACAGAGCACACAGCCGGACTCGTTACTGTGCGAGTTTCCCTGCGATTACTTGCACAGTAACGAGTCCAATGCAAGTCAATGGCAATCCTAGTTTTGTCAGAGTCTCAGACTCTGACAAAGCTAGGATTGCCATTGATTTGCATTGGACTCGTTACTGTTCGAGTAATCGCTGGGAAACTCGCAGAGTACCGAGTCCTGCGAGTCCCTTACTACTTGCCGAGTAACGAGTCCTAGCGAGTAGACTCGCCCATCCCTAATCATAATAATGACTAAAAGCCTGATGTTCACATTGTACTACAATAAATTTATCACTTAAACATGAGCCATGTATGAAGAAGTCGGAGTTGTGGAGTCAGTGTCGGACTTGGAGTCGGAGTCAGGGAAATTGAGGAGTCGGAAATGGTGGTTTATTCACACATGTGGCAGGTCACATCATACACATACAGACATCAGTCTCCACCCTGCCCACTTCCAGAAGTCCACTCCGTCTTACCTTTGCCTCTTCTTAGCAGCCTGCAAGGGGCAGACCGATGTGATATGTGTATGATGTGACCCACCACGTGTGTATATATGTGTGTGTGTATGACGTGACCCACCACATGTGCTTATATATGTGTGTATATATGTGTGTATATGTCTGACGTGACCCGCCATATCACGTGATGCAGCAAAGATCATACACATATGCTGAGTATGCTGGAAGCGGGCAGGGGGGAGCGTGAACTGGACTGCGTTCAGAGTGTGTGGTGGCTTCGTTTTGTCGGCGGCACAGCTAGTGGCTGCCATATTTCCATACCCAACACTTGGGTGTGGAAAAATGGCTGTGCACCGAAAGTTGAATGCGCCTGATAGAAGGACATCTGGAAGGAAGTCGGCAACAGACAGGACAGCGCGATTATGTAAGTAGATACTCTATATCACGTGGCTTACTGATTTTTTTTCCCTTTTATAGTGACTCTTGTGAAACAGGCCATTTATCTGGCTGAAAAATTAATTCTGATAGTTGCTCTTTCTTCAATAAAAACTTTGTTTTGCATTTGAAACTTCTTGGAGTGTGCAGTGATTACTATATGGGACATATTACTGGGACCTATATTTTCACACGTCTAAACCAGTTTATGGACTTTCTATAATGAAACAGATTTAAAGGAAAATTTTGCAACTACTTTTAAAGGGCTAATCTGCAAAAAAAAAGTTCACAGCAGTCATAAAAAGCTTAATTTGCAAAAGAAAGAATACATTTCCTGGAAAGAGATAATCTGAGTCTCTTAATGGATACTGTGCACAGGCAGAAATTCGCAGAACACTAAGGAGAAGCTGTGATATCATTGCACATACTTTTTCTAGGCTCCTCCTGCTGCTCCATAACACTCAGACATCTATCTAAGTACATCTAGTATGAAGAAAACAACACCTCTCCTTTGTATAAAAATAACCGCATTTCCCATGTATGAGTTCATCGAAATCTCCCATGTGTATAAATGTAAGAGTGTGTAAAAATTTACTTCCTGAATAAAAAGGTGGGGGCTGTCAGCTGAGGAGGTTGTCACGGAGACAGGGAGGACTTTATGACAGTTTGGGCTGAGGTAAACTAGTCTCCTGAGGTGCTGTGAGGAGAGTGGCTGTGGAGAAGTCTGAGCCAGATAAAGCTGAGACCGGACACTGATCCACTGGACAGCAGAGCCCCTGGAGGGGACCAAAGACTTATTCCCTGCTAAGAAGCAAGTATACTACTGCCAGGAGAGGAGTGCTTTAGAGGAGACGGGTCGGCCATACTGTGAGAGGAAAAGACTGAATCTCTGCTGTGAGACTGCAGGCCTCGGTGTGGTGTCTCTAGGTGAACACACTTGGCCTCCCAAAAAGCTACAGAGACTAAGACCCCCCTTCAGACAAGAGAACACAATATCCCTATTTACTACAGTTGTGTTTTATTTATTTTTCATTTTTGGCGCTGAAGACCATTGGAAGTGACTGCGTTAACAGTACTTCCCCAGGCCTGTACAGACTGTAATTGGACTAAACTTTACTATTAGATAAGGTACCCGGGAATCCAACAGATCAGATATATAAATATATATGTACATATATGTACACTGGGTTTATATGTATTGTATGTATAGAGTTGATAAGATTGTAAATCGGTGTGTTATTTCAGTGATCCTCACTAAACTGCATCCATCTGATTTACACCTGTCCTGCTGCTGTGTGTAGTAAATCGCTTATTTTTCTGTATAGATTTTAGGTAAATTTATTTTTGGCATTGTCTCCTCACACTGAGGAGGAACATTAAGGTAACACACCGACCCCTAGCTTGATGCTGGGTGTATGTAAATAATTTATCTATTTCTGGGGAAATAACATATTTGTGCATCTTACTCTAAATTTTCCATCTGTTTCCCCAAGTAAAAGCAAGTATTTTATGTTGCTTCTGCCTCCGTCTCTGTTTCTGTGACTCACTGGATCTAGTACGGACCTCTGGTCATTACATAAAGGTAACAGCATCCTAATTTATATCATGAAGACTCTCAATCTCTCTTACACAGTGGTATTTACTAGCTATGAATAGGGATGGGCGAGTACTTGTTGCGAGTACGAATACTTTCGCAGTGTATTTATAGATACACTGCAAAAGTAGCCTAAAAGTGATTAAAAGTTGTTAAAAATAATAAAATTACATACTCACCTGTCCGACGTCTGCACCGGGACCGGCAAAGAAGACATCCGATCACTGGACAAGGACCTGTGACTACCAGCCAATCAGATGGCCGGTAGCGATCTGGCCAATCAGATGGCGCCACGTCACAACCACGTGATTGCTAGCATCCACCTGATTGGCCAGATTGCAAGGTCCTAGATGTACTGTCAGGACCTTGCAATCTGGCCAATCAGGTGGCTGCTAGCGATCACGTAGTTGTGACGTGGCGCCATCTGATTGGCTGGTAGTCACAGGTCCTTGCCTGGTAATCGGATGTCTTCTTTGCCGGTCCCAGGGCAGGCTTCGGACAGGTGAGTATGTAATTTTATTATTTTTAAGAACTTTTAATCAGTTTTAGGCTACTTTTGCAGTGTATCTATAGATACACTGCGAAAGTATTAGGACTACTCGCTACTCCCGAATACACATAAGATACGCGGAGAGTAGCGAGTAGCTGAATACCGCTACTAATCAGCGAGTTCCAAATAGTAGCGAGTATATTCACTCATCCCTAGCTATGAATGATAAAGTCTCACACAGCTGTCAAATAGTGAGACATTGGAGAACCCCAATTATTCAGTCACTTTTATCCAGATTAATTGTCACTTAATTAGACAGGATATTTTGTCTTTTTATATTATGGAGCCTTTTTTAAATTAATTAACTAATGTATAAAATGTTATTAATTACAACCTTAATCTAGTCGTATTTTTTTTTATTTTAAAAACATCACAAATCTTCTCAGTAGCAACTCAAAATTGTCTCCAGGAGAAGCAGATGAAGGGTTAATGACCGCGCTGCTGAGATCCATGAGATATCAAAAGTTAAAGTTATGATATAGATTTATTGTCAACATGTTTTAAAGCTCTCTGACCCTTCCTCAGGGCGATTCAATGTGATATGTCATAGCTGCAGCATCGCAATGTTAAGTTTACATACCCTGGCAGATCTTTTGCTTTCTTGGCCTTCTTTTCAGAGAATATGAATGATAACACAAAAAACTATTGTTCCACTCATGGTTAGTGGTTGGGTGAAGCCATTTATTGCCAAACTACTGTTTTTCTTTTTTTTTAAATTATAATGACAACCAAAAAGATCCAAATGACCCTGATCAAAAGTTCTTATACCCTGGTGATTTTGACCTGATAACATGCACAGAAGTTGACACAAATGGGTTTGAATGGCTAATAAAGGTAACATCCTCACCTGTGACCTGTTTGCTTGTAATCAGTAGAGATGAGTGATGTTCGACTCGAATAGTTCGCCAATCTCAAATTCGAGTTGATTTTGGCGCTATTCGGGTCATTCGCCGAATTCGAACAATTTGGTTCAAATTCGGCGAATCTAGAACATGTTTGATTTTGGTTCGAAAATGCGGCAGATGCGGTCAGGAAAACGCATCTGCCGCATTTTCAGCCAAAATAAACATTTACGAACTCAAATAAAGTGTTAAAAATAAAAAAATAATGTATGCTCACCTGTCCGCGGTCCACCGAAGCCTCCGGTATGGTCCTGTCACTGTGGCATATAGGACCTGTGGTGACGTCAGTTCTCGCGGGAACTCCGGTCACATGACCAGAGTTCCGCGAGAACATGACGTCACCACAGGTCCTATAAGCACAGGACCTTGCCGGAAAGCTTAAAATAGACATTTTTATGTTTTAGACACTTTCTTTAAGTAAAAGAAAGTGTCCGAAACATAAAAATGTGTATTTTAAGCTTTCCGGCAAGGTCCTGTGGCTTACAGGACCTGTGGTGACGTCAGTTCTCACGGGAACTCCGGTCACCACAGGTCCTGTAAGCCACAGTGACAGGACCATACCGGAGGCTTCGGTGGACCGCGGACAGGTGAGCATACATTATTTTTTTATTTTTAACACTTTATTTCACTTTATTTCACTTCCACAATGTATGTATATACATTGTGGAAGTGAAACAGCCCCACAATCCTGTTTTTTTTCGTGTTCCGGGATGTTCGACGGTGTTCGTCGAGCATTCGACGAACATTCGTCGAACACCCCGTTGATTCGGCGAATCGAATCGAACACGAACATCAGGGTGGTGGCTCATCTCTAGTAATCAGTGTGTATGCATAAAAGTTGAGTGGGTTTCTGGGATCCAGACAGACTCTTGTATCTTTCATCCAGCCACTGATGTTTCTGGATTGTGAGTCATGGAGAAAGCAAAAAAATTGTCAACGGATCTACAGGAAAAGATAGTTGAACTATATAAAACAGGAAAGGGATACAAAAAGATATCCAAGGATTTGATAATGACAGTCAGCAGTAGTGATGGGCGAATCCTAAATTACTCGGAATCGCTTGACTCTAGCGAGTCCGAGCCCAGGACTCGCTACTCGTTGCGAGTCTAGCGAGTCCAATGTTAATGAATGGGGAAGCGAGTAATAGCGAGTAGTGTGAGATTTACAAATCGCAGATGTGTCTCGGAAGCTTCAGCTTGAAGCAATCCTAGTTTTGTCATTTATTTGCATTGCTCGTTTACTTTGTAAGTAATCGCTGACTCGCACAGATAAGATCCTGTCTTCTCTGTGTTCTGGCTGCCCCAGCTCCAGGGTCCTAGAGCCCGCCTGCTGCCTGATGTAGCAGTGCTGAGATTGTTCTCAGTCTGCTCATTCCCTGTGTACAGACATGAATGTCTGTGCACAGAGATGATGTAGCAGAGCTGAGATTGTTCTCAGTCTGCTCATTCCCTGTGTACAGACATGAATGTCTGTGCACAGAGATGATGTAGCAGTGCTGAGATTGTTCTCAGTCTGCTCATTCCCTGTGTACAGACATGAATGTCTGTGCACAGAGATGATGTAGCAGAGCTGAGATTGTTCTCAGTCTGCTCATTCCCTGTGTACAGACATGAATGTCTGTGCACAGAGATGATGTAGCAGAGCTGAGATTGTTCTCAGTCTGCTCATTCCCTGTGTACAGACATGAATGTCTGTGCACAGAGATGATGTAGCAGAGCTGAGATTGTTCTCAGTCTGCTTATTCCCTGTGCATAGACATCTATATTTATGCACAGGGGATGTAGCAGAGAGGACATCGCGTTTTGGACTGCGTCGGACGGAAGAGAATTTTTTTAATTAAAGATGGAGTCCCTAATGGCTTTTTTTTTATTTCTAATAAAAAATTTTCCTTGTGTTGTGTTTTTTTTAAAACAATTTAATAGAAATTCATGGCGGTCATGTCTAATATTGGCGTGACCGCCATAAATTTCGGGCTTAGGGCCAGCTGATAATACAAAGCTGGCCCTAACCTCTTTATTACCCAGCGTGCCATCGCTACCAGGGCCGCTGGAAGAGCGGGGTTCAGCGCCAGAGGATGGCGCTTCAATGAACGCGCCATCTTCTGGGGCGGCTGCGGGCTGCAATTTGCAGCGGGGGGTGCCCAGAAAGCTTGGGCATCCCTGCGCTGCGGATTCCAGCCCCCAGCTGCTTAGCTGTATCTGGCTAGACATAGAAATTGCACGGAGCCCCACGCATTTTTTTTAAATTATTTCATGAAATTCTGAGATTCTGACTCTGAGACTCTGACTCTGAGACTCTGACTCTGAAATTCATGAAATAATAAAAAAAAAATGCGTGGGGCTCCGCGCAATTTCTATGTCTAGCCAGGTACAGCTAAGCAGCTGGGGGCTGGAATCCGCAGCGCAGGGATGCCCAAGCTTTCTGGGCACCCCCCGCTGCAAATTGCAGCCCGCAGCCGCCCCAGAAGATGGCGCGTTCATTGAAGCGCCATCCTCTGGCGCTGAACCCCGCTCTTCCAGCGGCCCTGGTAGCGGTGGCACGCTGGGTAATAAAGAGGTTAGGGCCAGCTTTGTATTATCAGCTGGCCCTAAGCCCGAAATTTATGGCGGTCACGCCAATATTAGACATGACCGCCATGAATTTCTATTAAATTGTTTTTAAAAAAACACAACACAAGGAAAATTTTTTATTAGAAATAAAAAAAAAAGCCATTAGGGACTCCATCTTTAATTAAAAAAATCCTCTTCCGTCCGACGCAGTCCAAAACGCGATGTCCTCTCTGCTACATCCCCTGTGCATAAATATAGATGTCTATGCACAGGGAATAAGCAGACTGAGAACAATCTCAGCTCTGCTACATCATCTCTGTGCACAGACATTCATGTCTGTACACAGGGAATGAGCAGACTGAGAACAATCTCAGCTCTGCTACATCATCTCTGTGCACAGACATTCATGTCTGTACACAGGGAATGAGCAGACTGAGAACAATCTCAGCACTGCTACATCATCTCTGTGCACAGACATTCATGTCTGTACACAGGGAATGAGCAGACTGAGAACAATCTCAGCACTGCTACATAATGTCTGTGAGCAGGCGGGCTCTAGGACCCTGGAGCTGCACAGAGAAGACAGCTGGACTCGGCTAGCAAAGAAACAGCAGTTATCTGCGAGTTTCCCTGCTATCACTGGCACAGTAGCCAGTGATTACTCGCACGAGTCTAATGCAAACAATGGCAATCCTAGTTTTGTCAGCGTTTCTGACAAAACTAGGATTGATATTGATTTGCATTGGACTCGTGCGAGTAATCACTGGGAAACTCGCCGAGTACCGAGTCCTGCGAGTCCCTTACTACTCGCCGAGTAACGAGTCCTAGCGAGTAGATTCGCCCATCCCTAGTCAGCAGTGTTCACAAATGGAAAATCAGGAGCTCTGTAAAACCAAACCACGATCAGATAGACCAACAAAAATTTCGGCCACAACTGCCAGGAAAATTATTCAGGATGCAAAGAGAAACCCACAAATAACATCAGCTGAAATACAGGACTCACTGAAAACGAGCGATGTGGCTATTTCAAGATGCACAATAAGGAGGCATTCAAACAAAAGAAAGATAGGATTTTCAAGATGCATTTATTTTATCAGTTACTGGAGTCACTAAGGTTGTCTGTGTCTTTATTTCTAATAAATACTTTTTTCTCTGTGTGGTGCTTTTTTAACCCTTTATTGGAGATTCTTAATGGCCGGGTCAAACTTGGTCTGACATTAAGAATCTTGGGCTTAATACCAGCTTGTATAACAAAGCTGGTATTAACCCCTTTATTACCCAGCGTGCCACTGCCATCAGGGCCACTGGAAGAGCCTGGTAAGGCACCTGGAAATGGTGCTTATTAATGCGCCATTTTCAGGGGTGGCTATGGGCTGTTGTTCTTTAGTGTGGGCGGGCCCTATACAATGGGCCCTCACTCTGCTGGGAATACTAGCCCTCAGCTGCCTAGTTTTAACTTGGCTGGCATTGAAAAATAGGGCAAAGCCCACACATTTTTTTTTTTTGCCAGCCAAGGGAAAATTAGGCAGCTGAGGGTGGCAGCTCACAGCTGTCTGCCTTCATCGGGTTTGATTTTAAATTGCTGCGAAGCCATACGCATTTTTTTTTTTAATATGTATTAATTAAACACCCCATTAACACCAGGTTGGTTGCCCTACACTAATGTGTATGGCAACTAAGCAGAATCACTGTCCAGATTGAGAAAAAGCACTCTAACTAAAACAGCCAATCACAGAAGCTCTCAGTATGAGCTTCTCTGATTGGCTGTTTGTCTGACAGTGCAGTGAATATGTAATTAGCTTAATGGGCAGCCCTGGAAGTAGCAGCAGGAGACAGGTGAACCCTATCTAGCTATTCTAGCCTATCTATCCTGTCTATTCTTATGTGTGCGAGAAAATCAATGTTAAAAATCGCTCTCACTACGCTGTCTCTGTGCTGTCTGTGTCTGGTCCGTGATTTTTGTCGGACCCATAGACTTACATTAGCGAGTCTTATCCGACACTCGCATGAAATCGCAGCAAGTTGCGACTGACTTGTCATCCGAGTGTCGGACGAGGAAAAAAACATCTGACACTCGGAAATGTGCTCTCGGACATTGGTTGACATTGTTCCGACTGCAATGCAATTTTAACTCACACTACAGTTGTCTGAGTTTCACGGATGTGTGTCTGTACCCTTATAGATATATTGTTTTGTAAACAAACAAGGATAAAATTGAACTAGTGAAAGCTATATATATTGTGTAGATAAAATGGTTAGGGTACTTTCACATTTGCCTTTTTGTCCGGCAGAATTCCACCTTTTTTGCAAAAGCTGGATGCGGCACACTTGCATTCGGGCTAATGCATTTTGTATTGGAGTACGGCACTTGCGTTTTCATCGCGATCCGGCAAATCCAGCACTTCCGGCTTGTCTTAAAACTGCAGTTAGCAGCAGTATTTGCCCGATGCCAGAAGTGTCAGATTTTCCAGATGGCATAGAAAACAAAAGTGCCGAACACATCTGGAACCCCATTAAAATTGCATTAGCCCGAACGCAATGTTGTCGCTAGTGTTCTGCATCCGGCTTTTGCAAAAAAGGTGGAATTCTGCTGGGTTTGCAAAAACACAGTTGTGGAAAAAAAACTGAAGTTCAAAAGTTCAGTTTTGCTGAACTGCCGGATCTGAAAACTACCACACATGTGAAAGTGAAAGAAGCCTTAGGCCCCCTTTACATTACGTTTTTTTACTGTCCGTGGTGATCCTGTTTTTGCAGGACAACATGGACAGTAACGGACAGGACCGTACTTGTAACTACGAATGCCATTTCTGTGTCCGGATCTGAGATTTTGACGGATCCAGACTTACAGAAAGGCTAGGGTCACACTTGGCAGTCAGTTTTTCTGCCTTTTCAAAACCTGATTTCGTTTTTGCCAAATGTCATTTTTGCTTCTACAAAACGCTATGCATTGACGCATGCGTGAAAGGATGGTACCTATGTGTACCATGCGTTAACGGATGCATTTCCCATAGAGCCCCATGTTAAAAAAAAAGGTATGCGTTTATTAAAAATAGCCAAAAACGCTGCTAGTAGTGTTTTTGGGTGCAGTAAAAAAAAACTCATAGCGTTTTTTAGCAGTGCATTTTGCCACTGCATTTTTTGCATGGGAGCCTATGGATTCGTTAAAACCATCAGTTTTTCAAGAATTCTAAGTTAAAAAACTGAATCTTTTAATACATCCAGGGCTCAAGTGTGACCCTAGGCATAGAGCTTGGAGGAGCCAAGCCTGCAAAGCACAGGCAAGTGGTGTTGGGGCTGTTCCTTTCACTTTCGCATTATATTTACATTCATTGCGAAAGTGAAAACAATGGTTAAAATAAACAAAAATGCTCACCTCTCCGCCGAGTGTCCCGCTATGTGAGGTGTCCACTTCCGATGGTTGCGGGACCTGATCAGCTGACCGGTGGCAACCGATCAGCTGATGTGTCACATGACAGCATCAGATGAGCAGTTTAAACGGCTCGCTCGCCGATCGTTTTTTGCCGAAGATTTAAACCACTCAGTTGATGCTGTCATCTGACACATCAGCTGATCGTTTGTCGCTAGTCAGCTGATTCAGGTCCTGCAACCATCTGAAGTGGACGCCTCACATCGCGGGACACTTGGCGGAGAGGTAAGCTTTTTTTTTATTTTTAACACATTCCTTTCTTTTATTTCATTTTTGCAGAGTATGTAGATACACTGTCAAAGTGAAATTACAGGAACAGAGCAGTTTTAGTGTACTGAGCATGCTCAGTACACTAAAACCAGATCCAGGAAACTATTCTGTTTTTTTATGGATCCGGCGCCCATAGACATGTTAATTGAATTGGGCAGCGTGGAATCCGATTCTGTCCGATTGTGTCCAATTTTTTTAAGGCAGTCTCCAATTTTGGGGATGGGAAAAAAGTGGACAATCAGATCTCTGCACACAAGGATGGCCATTAAAGTCCAATCCATACCCATCCATGCTCATAGGGATACATAGAGGCCAAATAGGATCTATCGCTATCAGTTTTACAATGGATAGTCACGGATTCCCAAAACCGTGATGTGAAGGGAGCCTTAGGCTAGGGTGACACGTGAGGCTGACGGAGCCGCTAAAATCTCTGAAATTCAACCTCAGCACTTAGCGTTAACGCTATGCACCGCCAGTGGAATGCTGCCCCATAGCAACCCGCAGTTTACTTTAGCAGTGGCCACACAAGACGGGCACATTATCACAGCACACAGGAAATGCTGTCTGCAGTGTTTTCCTGTGTGCTGTGATAAAACGCACGTCCTGCTGCTTTGTGTGTGGGCGCTGCTAAGGTAAACAGTGGGTTGCTATGGGGCTGCGTTCCACTGGCGTTAACACTATGTGCTTTGGCTGAATTTCAAAGATTTTAGCGGCTCCATCAGCCTCAAGTGTGAGCCTAGCCTTAGTTAGTCCATTATGCTAAGTTTCCACTCATGAAAGTAATCGGATGTAATTACTTGAAGTTTTGCAACTAAAAAGATAGGCCTAGTTCACATCTACTGTGCTAATACGCTTGGCTGCCCTGAGCTAGCGGAAAAGCCAGCGCAGGTGCATTTAGGGGCAGCTGCAGCCAAGCGAATAGGCACATGGATGCACTGCTCTTGCACTCGGTTGCGCTCGGTGGCCCCATTACCTTTTGTGGACGAGCGCAGCTGAGCGCAGGAGCTGACGTCCCCAAAGTGTGTGACTGGGCTGACATCACCGCATCTGATTTAGCGCATGCGCGGTGATTTCGGCTCACTCACACTCGCGCTTCGGGGACGTCAGCTCCTGCGCTCGGCTGCGCTTAACCCCATTGATGGGCCCAGGGTTGAGGGAGGTATGTTGTATGAAGCACAAGGGGGACCCACACTGGAGATGATGGAGGGGAGAGAGGCATGCTTCCTCACGGGACCTCAGATGACACATACCCTGACCCATGTGATCTATTACCATCAAGAAAGCTACCCCCAGGGTCAGGGAGTGCTAGCTGAGTTGTGTGATGTTGGGGCCCACATGGCCTCCATACCTACTAGGGAGGACAAGGAATCATATATGCAGCATTTGGAGCAAGCCTGCCGCAGCGAACTGTCTAACTTGAGGGGAGAAGTAGAGAGAGTGGACATGTAGGGGAACGATCACTCTCATAGAATTCTGGCCTTAGAGGAGACCTGCAGATCTCAGTAAGCACTAATTGACAGACAATCCAATCAGATAAAATGATTGGTGGATACTCTGGACGATAATGAAAACATAGGCCACAGAAACAATATTAGGATATGTGGGCTCCCCAAATCTGTTGAATCTAGAGACCTCCCTAGGGCACTCCAGACCCTGTTTACAGAAATCCTGGGAGATCCCTCTACGAATATGATTGAATTAGACAGAGCACATAGAGCCCTGGGTCCCAAATTCAACGATCCTGAATGGCCTAGAGACGTAATATGCAGAGTTCATCACTACATTCTGAAGGAAGCCATCATGAATAAGATACACAATGGAATACAGTGCAGATCCTGTGCTAAAAACATACTCATTCTGCCTGATTTGTCAAGGTTGACTCTTCAGAAAAGTAGAGCCCTGCACCCCCTCTTGGATATGTTAGAAGATCATGACTTGCCAGTTGGGGATTCCCATTTATGCTTCAAGTACGAGTAGCTGGATGCATACACATCTTCTGTACCCCAGCTGACATCCCATCATTTACAGCATCTCTGGACTTACCACCTGACGCTATAGGAGGATGGCCAGACTTTCTCATCCATGCTGCTGAGGAACTACCCCAAAGGCCTAGAGGACCCATTCGCCGACGCGATGGGCAGCCAAGAGAGAAGACACCACCCCATTGAGATGGCGAAAAATACAACAGTGGCTTATCTTTTTTCCCTTGTTCCACTCCTTTTTTCTTTTTTGAATAGGACAAGGGAAGGATAGGAGATCATCTTTCTTTTTTTCCCCTTTAGGTTCCTGGATCTGGACTATGCAGATGGTTTTTTTTCTTCTCTCTTGGTTGGTTCTTATTTTGTTGTGGATCTAACCTAGAGTGGGTCTACCCTGACAGGGATGCGCATACTAACGTAGGACTTACGGGGTGATGTTGACTGGGGCATATATGTTCTCAGACCCTCTTAATAGTTTATGTCTATATATACGTTAATTGATGGAGACTTAAATATGTATGGGAATTTTCAGAACATATGGGCTTACACAAAATATAAATGGGCCTGGTAGGGGAGACTCCTTGATAGAGGGCCTCTTCCCTGACACCTGACAGTGTTTTCCAGACACACGGGTGCATTGGGTTATTTGAATCCCTATAACTACATTTTCATTTACCAAAGGTTGCTTACATGTTTCCTTGTATAGCTTTAGGTCACATACCATAGGTTGTTGTCTGTGACCTTCTTTCCTCTTCCCCTTCTATTTCCAATCTCTCTTTTCTCCCCCTCTCACTCTAAACCCTCTACATCTGTTTAGGACTATAGGGAACTGGCAAATTATTTCTGTAATTAACATCAGCTAGCAAGGGCCAAGGCATGTGTGTTACCCCATTGCTTTTTCAGTTGACGCACTACTCTTATCCCTGCTTGTAGCACTGTTTAATAGATCTCGACTAGAGATGAGCCACCACCCTAGTGTTTGAATTCGATCCGGTTCGCCGAATTGGGCATTTGTTCGTCGAATGTTCGTCGAATGTTCATCGAACACCGTCAAATCCCATTGAACACAATGGTAGGCCCATACAAACACATACAAACACATAGAAAACACATAGAAAACACCTTCTAAAGTGTCCAAAAGGTGACACTACTCAGAACTACTGAACTACTCAGAAGATACAATAAACATATGGAAAAGTGAAAAGTACATATAAAAATGCGAAAAGAAAAGAGATATAATTAGTAAAAGGGGGAAGAGACATAGATATAGGCATGTCATGCCCTTCCAAAATCAATTTTTACTTCAGTTGTAAGGCATCATGCACACGATGAGTATTTGGAGAGTTTAACTTCAGTATTTGTAAGACTATGTTCAGATGATGATTATTTGGTGCGTTTCACTTCAATATCTGTAAGGCCATGTTTAAAAGATGAGTATTTGGTGAGTTTTACTTCCGTATCTGTAAGGCCATGTGCAGATGATGATCATTTGGTGTGTTTCTCTTCAGTATCTCTAAGGCAATGTGCAGATGATGATTATTTGGTGAGTTTTACTTCAGTATCTGTAAGGCCATGTTCAGAGAATGATTATTTGGTGCATTTTACTTCAGTATCCGTAAGGCCACGTCCAGAAAATGAGTATTTGGTGAGTTTTACTTCAGTATCTGTAAGGCCTTGTGCAGGCGATAAGTATTGGGTGCAGTTTTTACCAAAGTATCTGGAAGGCCTCCTGCAGCCGATGAGTATTTGGTATTTTTTACCTCAGCATTTGTAAGGCCTCGTGCACACGCTGAGCATTGTGCCACATTTAGGGGACTTCAACAAGAGTTTCCATTTTTTCTAAACATTTGGGCCCAGACACCACTTCAGTGGCGTCAATTGCCCCGCAGTTGCAAGCTTAAAATGGTTGGTGAGGTGACTTTCATGCAGCACATTCCAAAATCCACAAGCCTTTAGTCTCCCCATGTTATCTGTAAGATTTGTCACCAAAATCTAAGTAGAGGCCAAAAAGCAATAATTTGAGTAGTTCATGCATGATCCGTCACATGGATATGAAGCAAAAGTCGCAGTGGGACTATCACTGTGCTACAATGCAGCCCAGCGGGCTGGGCCAACCACCGTCTGGCCCATCAAGTGCATCCGCGGCCTCTTCATCCTCTGTGACTGTGGGGACAGCAGTCACACATGCTTTTGGGCGCAGACCTTCCACCTCTTTACCCGCAACAGCCAGTGTGATTGGAAGGTCGTCAGTTCTTTTGGAAGTGGAAACACCTGCTGGTGTTGAGCACTGTCAGACATCAAGAGCACCACTTTTGGATGAAGGCAACATAATATGTCCGCCTGCCCCTTCCTCACAGACCAACAGATTGCCGGGGACACCCTACTTAACCGTGTCTCAGCACAGCAGCCAGCCCTCGGTCCCTCAGATGTGGACAAGTAAAAGACCATTTCCTCCTAGCCATGACAAAGCTAAGAGGTTGAATTTCACCATCTGCAAGCTGTTGGCTACAGAAATGCTCCATCTCCGCCTTTTTTTACAGAGGATTTTTGAGACCTTATGTCTGTCGCAGTGCCCCAGTACCAGATGCCCAGTCGCCACTACTTCTCAAGTAAGATGTGCCTATGCTACATCGGCATGTAGCACACAACATTACCGCTTCCTTGAGAAACTCTGTGTGTGACATGGTGCATTTCACCACAGACACTTGGACCAGTAAGCATGGACAGGGGCGTTACATGGCAATGACTGTGCACTGGGTAACTATGAAGACAGCAGGAGAAGGGGCTGCTGTCCAAGTCTTGCCATCCCCATGAGTTGTGCGTCAATCTTCTGTATGTACAAGTTCCTCCACTGCTTCTGCCTCCTCAACCCCGTCTCGGTCCTCCACCTGCACCCAAAGCTTGTCTGGTAATGCCACCCACGTTCTAACTGCGCACAAGGAATCCTGCACACCTCCTTACTATGATGGCAGCAGGGCTCAACGGCATCAGGTGGTCTTTACCTAAAAATGTCTGGGAAATGTGAGTCACACAACCGAGGATTTGTGGTCAGCTGTAGAGTTTCATCAATGCTTGTCTCCTCTGAGCCTGCAGCCAGGGAAGGCCGTGTGCGACAATGCTGCAATGCTGGGTACAGCCCTCCGCCAGGGCAATGTGACACACGTGCCTTGCATGGCTCACGTCTTAAACCTGGTTGTCCAGCCAATTTTTGCACACTATCTGGGCCTAGATGGTCTTCAGCAGAGGGCACGGTCGCTGTGTACTCACCTCTGCCGTTTGCATCCCGCAGCTCAATGCCTTGCATCTCTACAGAAGTCATTCTGCCTGCCAGTTCACTGGCTGAAATGTGATGTGCCAACACGATGGAATTCAACTCTGCACATGTTGCAGCAACTGTGGCAGCACTGACGAGCCTTGGTGCAATACGTCATGATGTATAACCTGGGCCTACGAGATCCAGAGGTGGGGCAAATCACACAGCTGGAGTGGTCTGAAATGAATGACCTATGCACCATTCTGTACAGTATTGAAATGTCGACGAAGATGTTTAGTGATGATGATGCCATTATCAGCATGACTAGTCCCATTATTTACATGCTGGAGCACACTTTAAACAGTATTCGGAGTCAGGTGGTGGCACTAGCAGAGGGGGAGGAAGTACAGGAGGAGTCGTATGTGGAGGGGCTCACAAGATCTCCAAGGTGCAGTTCACAGTTTATGAATGAGGGTCTACATTATGCTTGCTCAGAACCTTCTTTAGCTGGACCTGGATCCGACTCCAAAAGCTTCTGGGCATCAGTGCAGATAATTTCCTCGTCTTGACTCACAAAATCTTTGGAGCAGACCTCTGATTCCCAGGCTATAGTATGAGTGAAGAGCGATGCATACTCAACCATCTGTCTTACCCCATACTCAGATGGGTGGCTGGAAACTTGGGAGCTGTGCGGAAGCAAGTGGGATTGGGGTGACACCTCTGAGGACTGGTGAATTTGTGATGTAGAAGTTGAGGTGGAGGAGAGCCCACTTGCTGAAGCGCTTGCAATCCATTCAAGCGCCTGCTCGTTTTGTGCCTCTTCGAGAATTGGTATCGATCGTCGTCTGAGTCATGTCCGTACGAAAGGGATCATATCACAATCTCCACGGAAAGTAGTAGACATCTTAATTTGGCTGGAAGATGGTCTTTCTCCAGCAGATGTTACTCTTACTTTCCCACGTACCCGACGGACACAAACTTTTTTTCCCTTTCTACCATGCCTATTTCCATTTTGCACCAGCAGCAGGCTTTTTGCCACTTATTTTGTATGTGGACAAATTGGCAACTCTACCGTTGTTGGCAAAAAATATTCTGATGGAAATTGAGTAGAGCTGAGTGGCCAGACAGTGGTACTAGGCACAAAAAATTACGTTTGCTTGGTGCAGTTAAAAATTAGTAGAATCAACTACACTCAAGGTGTACTTGGTTGTATTACACGTGTCCTACACTACAGTTTTTTTGTGGACACTGTTTTTAGGCAAAAACTGACAGGTTTGCTAGGTGCAGTTAAAAATTAGTAGTATGAACTACACTGAAGGTGTACTTGGTTGTATTACATGTGGCCTAAAGGAATGTTTTTTGTGGACACTGCTTTTAGGCAAAAACTGACAGGTTTGCTAGGTGCAGTAAAAAATTAGTAGAAGGAACTACACAGGTGGTGTAGCTTCTCTCACAAGTGGGCTACACCACAGTGGGAGACCGCTAGTCTACTACTAACCCGAACAAAGTGCCTGGACTAGCTGCAGCAAAAAAAATGCCTAATTAAGACAGGTGGTGTAGCTTTCTTCACAGCAGTGCTACACTGCCTGCCCTAATGGATTCAAAGAGCTATATTACTGTGGACAGATGCTGTAAGAAAGACTTGCACAGCACTGGCACACACCTGACACACCCCTACCTGGCAAAAACTAATAGAGACAGCTCTAACCTAGCCCTCAAAAGGGCTGCAATTAAAACTAGTCCCTGATTCTATGAAGTAGCCCTGAAAAGGGCTGATAGACTACTAGTCCCTAGTCCCTATCCCTAATCGCTACTCATATGGAGCAGCCATAAAAAGGGCAGATATTACTAAGATTCGCACCCTCCATCCAGTCCCTACTCCCTAAAGCTACCTATCTAACTTTGTATGAGCTCACTAGCTGACTGAGAGAACACAATTTAGAGTTTGCACAGCTGCAGCGATGCCGCCTAACACCCTGCAGAAGCTATCAGCAAAATGGTGGCAATCGTTAAAATGGCTGAGTCTTATAGGGCTAAGACATGTGACAGACACAGCCATTGAAGACCTGGGTTGTGTGAAAAAATGCACTTTGCAGTGTGGGACTGTGATTGGCTAGCAGCCTGAACCGCCCCACTGTACATGCTATAAGAGAAAAAAAAAATAAAGTGACCTTATTGCTGCAGCTCTTATACAACCCCCTCTGCACACTATACAGACAAACTGGATATTAACATTCATTTGCAGTATTAGGGCTAGGTTTAGGGTTAGGAAGATTAAGCTTTTGGTGATCAAAGCGTTATCGAACATATACTAGAACTGCCATATTTCAAGCAAATTGTTCTAATTCGACGAATGACTCGAACACCGCCAAAAACAGCTCAAATTTGAGATTGGCGAACAATTTGAATCGAACATCGCTCATCTCTAATCTTGACCTTTGATATGGCTCAGATCAAGTTTGGATCCCTAAATGTTAGAGGGTTTAATACTCCTCAGAAAAAGTCGCAAGTACTGTATGATATGCATAAACAACATGTTTCAATTTTATTGACACAGGAAACCCACATCAAGGTGGGCCATGTCCCTGGCATCGGTGATCGTCACTATACTGAGTGGAACCATTGTCCCAATCCAGAAGCAAGATCTAAAGGGGTTTCTGTTTCTGTTATGGGCTATAGCCCATATCGTCCTGGATTCTCTGATAGATTCTACGGGTAGGTATATATTTCTCAAAATTATATTAAACTCTACGATCTTTACCATAGCTAATTGGCACTTACCTAACAAGGATCCAACATATGGGTATGCATTTCCCTACTTTCCTCCTTAGCTGATATTGCTGAAGGGGCATTAGTTGTGGGTGGGGATTTAAATTTTACGCACAATCCTAAAATGGATAACTCCCCAGGGTGACACCAGTTCTCTCTCAAGAAAATAATTGCAGTTAAAAGAGCCCTTCAGAAACTTCGCTTGGTGGACTTGTGGTGGGCTTTATACCCCTCTGAACGTGATTATACATTATTTTCTCACATACATTTGTCCTATAGCACAATTGATTTTTTCTTGGTGAGCCAATATGTGTTGACCTGGCAAGCTCATGCGTCAGGGGACAGAAATGTTGGTCGGACCATGCTCCAGTCTTTTGCCAGCTAACATTGCCGGAGGGAAGTCCTAAACAATGGACATGACGATTAAATTATAATTTATTGAACGATTCCCTATGCTTCTCTGACATTAAAGATTCCATCTCAGAATTCTTGAAAGTCCATGATTCTGACCCAACAAACCGTCCAGTTCAATGGGAGGCCATAAAATAAATGTGTGGTGAGGTGAGTCTTGATAAAATATAGGGCTCGTCTCAAAAAAGAAAATGCTGAAAGGGTGACCTCCTTGACGACAAAAATCTCACATCTAGAGTACTCCCACAAATGTACTCCTTCACAGCAAACATTGGCTGACCTCATATTAGCCAGGGAGGAACTGAGATCTATCATAGACCAGAAGTTCCTGAGACTAAAGATGAGACTCCACAGAGTCATGTATAAGTATGGGGATAAATGTGGGAGATCACTAGCCAGGTTACTTCATCCAATAGGGTGCCCAGGACATATCCCACAGATCAGATGACCCGGGGGTGGACTCACCCAAAATGCTGATGAAATCCTGAAAACATTTCAGTTCTTTTATGACAGACTATACAATATAAAAGGCCATTATGACGACATGGACCCATGGTTGGCTGAGGCTAAAACTATGTCCTACATAAACAAAGTGGCTCTGCCCCCTTTGGACGCTTCTGCTTACAGACCTTGGAAACGGAGTTGTCTGAATCGGAAGTGCTGGATGTTATTAAGCACTCCCTATGGGGAAATGCCCGGGTCCGGATGGCTCTACCCCTACATTTTTTAAGCAGTTTGGCCCCCAGATCCCTCCACTTTTAACAAGGGTGTTTAACACGATTTCTCCAACCTTCTCCCGGCCCCCAGTCACTTGAAGCTCATATTAGTGTTATCCCTAAACCTGATAAAGACCATGCAGAGGTTGCCATCTACAGGCCTATCTCATTGATAAATATAGACGTCGAATTATTTTCCAAACTCCTGGCTGAAAAATTGGTGCCTCTCCTTCCTAACCTTATTCATAATGACCAGGAGGGGTTTATTCAAGGAAGAGAGGCTAGGGATAATACTAATAAGTTAATGCTGCTTATGGCTCGGTTGAGAGCTCAATCTGTCCCCATGTGTTTACTCTCCGTGGAGAACTCATTCGAGCGGGTCAGCTGGAGATTCATTAACAGATCTCTTCGTCAGATTGAGGGACAAATTCTTAGAAAAGGTGTCTTCCTTGTGTAGCTGCCCCACAGGGAGAGTTTGAGCAAATGGAGCCTTATCCCTATCCTCCATATTCGTAATGGCACATGACAGGGATGTCCCCTATCCCCGTTGCTCTACGTTATAATTATGGAACACCTGGCAGTAGCCATAAGACAGAACCCAGACATATGGGGTATAGAGGTGAATCGGAAACACTATAAGGCTGCACTATTTGCAGAAAACCTTTGTGAGACAGTGCGGGGGATCATATGCGAGGGGTGCTATGTCTCCCCCAGAATGCGCACTGTCACGTATTGAGCCCGGTATAGGGTGTGAGAGAAAGGGACGGTCCGCTCCCTCCGCTCCGGGTATTGCAAGGTCCCGGAAGTAGACACGGAGTTAAAAGCCTGGTCAGGAGGCAGGGCGGGGTTCCCTGTACACAGATTTGTACCTTAGCTGCAGCAGCAGCAGCAGAGATATAGACAAGGAGAGGTCTAGAGTTCCAAGAGGCCGTGTGCTAGACTAACACGGCCTAGCCCAGGAGGGCTGGGGGAACTCGGGGTGACCCATAACGGAGGCCTTTGGCCTGAAGGACCCGGGTACGTTATATGAACTGTGTCTTGTGTACCCGGCTGCGACCCGGATTCCGGCAGACTGTGCCACCGCTGTGTGTATCAGCAATAAACACCGGGTCCTGTTTGAACTACTACCGGGCTCCACGTGTTTCCTGACTTGCAATCCAGGCGCTGTCCCACACCTTTTAGTTTTTATTTCCCAGCCACGTATTGCCTTTACCTCGCTGATTGGAGAATTTGAGAAATTTTGAAACTACAGTAATTTTAAAGTAAATTTTACACAATCCGAGGCTCCTAATGTTTCCTTGCAGAACACTTTTCTTTTAAATGACAAAAGGTAGTATTGCAATACCTGGGAGTGTTGTTGACCAATGACCCAGCCAAGTGATTTGAACTTAATTTCCTATCCCTATTACAGTGAACAATTAAAGATATCAAGACATACGACAAAAGACAGATATCCTGGTTTGGACATATAAATGCTGTGAAGATGGATATACTTCCTAGATTCTTATTCCTCTTCCAATCGGTCCCTATAGATATCTCAGGGTTTATATGGGGAAACCGAAAACCGCAAATCAGTATTAACACATTATATCGCCATAAACATCTTGGCAGAACAGGCTTACTGAATTTTAGGAAATATTGTAAGGCAGCTATACTGATGAGACTGGTAGACTGGCAGTACCATCGCAACAATACACAATGGGTAGTCCTAGAACAACCGAGTACTACGATCCCCATGTGGTACATGCTTTGGACCCCCCCCCCCAAATAATAGATGCAAATTGAGTCCTATAGCCGACCTGACTTCATTAACCCTAAGACTCTGGGACAGGGAAGTTAAACTTGGAGTTCTCTCTAAAGGAAGAGGTCCCCTCACCCCGCTGTCTTACAACCCGTGTTTCCCTCCGGCGATGAGCGTGAGTACTTATCTGGGATGGTGTAGGTGTGACGAGTCACAAATTTCCATGTTTTGGAAGGTCGAGATTTACCTCCTCTCCTCTCATTGAACGTCACTAGATCTACACTTCCTTGGCTGGAATACGCTCAGCTGAACTCATTTGTTCCATGAACAGTCTATGTCCAATTATACTGCCCCTTTGACGCAATTTGAAGAGCTATTTTTGTTGGAAATCCCACCCACACACACCATATCTCACATATACACTATTTTGAACAATAGTGGTGACATGGAGGAACTTAAATTCTTTAGAAAATGGGAAAGGGACCTGGATATGGTAATACCCGAGACGGATAAGAAAAAGGCATGTATTTACGCCCACAAATGCTCTATGGCATGTTTAGCACAAGAGAGGAACTATAAGATTCTATCGTGCTGGTACCGATGCCCAGTAAATGTTGACTCTTTTTCCCTTCCGTCCTGGATATCTGTTGGAGATGCAACAAAGGTAAAGGATCCATGTTACATAGATGGTGGGAATGTCAACCGATCCGACCATTCTGGTCATAGATATTCGACGCCTACCAGAAAATTGGAGGCCAAATGTCTGATAAGGCACCGACAGTTGCACTTTTATCCATATAACCAGGGTCCATGAAAGTCCAAAAGTCAAAAATCCTTCGGTTTTGTCTAACAGCAGCTAGGGCAATAATTTTCACATTGGAAAGCACCACACGGCCCTTATTTGTCTGAGTGGATTGAGGAAATGGATAAGATCCATAGAATGGAAGAGCTCACAGCTGAGGTCACCAGAGATAAATACATAAGCACATGGAGCCCATGGTTGATATTTCGTGAATCCACCGGATTCTGAGAGCTCTTTGAGATGAGCCATGCGTAGGTCCATTAGGTCTTCTCAAGACACCCAGAGATGTGTCTCTACACCAGGCATAGGACAAGTGGCAGTTCCCTTAGGGCTTTCCTCTTTCTCCTCTGATAATATTGTATAACTCCCCCCCCCCTCTCTTTTGTTTCCTGTTTCTTTTCCATTCTATCCCTACCCCAACTAGACCCTATATGGAAGTTGTGCACATGGTTCCATGGAAAACGTGCCATAACATATAGACACTGGTATATGAGGGTCTCACACCTTTATTGAGAAGATTATAACAAGCGATGTTTGTATACCTAATTTCTCTAGGAGGAATATTAAAGTTATGGAACTTAACTCATAAGTTGATACAGATAGCTTTTCAGGACACTAAGTCGAAACTAAGGAGCATTGTTCAAAGAATGTTGATTGGGACGTTTAGTATGAAATCTTAAACAAGACTACAAAGAGTTATCCTATATTTAGACTATAAGAATGTCTTGTTTATTTTCATCGGCTGGGAAATTTGTCAGACGTAGAACAATAGTTGTATGACTTTATGCGAACACAATCGATTTACTCTATGATTGTATGATATTCTACTTTTGTAATTTCCTTAAAATTCAATAAATATAGATTGAACGAAAAAAAGATACGTGGACATCAGTTGGCATCCGTTGGCGCAGATCAGTGCCTGTCCGTGTGATCCTTGAAATTCAAGGATCCACACGGATGTGCAAAAAATGCAGTGTGAAGGGGGCCTAACATTATGAAATAGCAAGATGATCTGATACATTGTAACATATATATCTTTTTAGTCGCAATACTGCAAGTAATTACATCTGAGACTGGTTTAACATCACGTTTTCCCGCAATCCGACGCTGTTCGTTGTAAATCGGATCAGATTATCAAAATCGGATGCAACCAGTCTGATTTTTTATTGGATCCGTTTATCGGATCAGATAAAAAAATCGGACTGATGGCATCTGATGGCATCCGATCCGATACGATTTTTTAACGGATCCGATTTAAATGGGGGAGGGCTGTGGAAGGTCTTGGAGTCTGAGCATGCTCAATACAGAAATCGGATCTGATATCGGATCCGATTTTCCATCCGATCCCATAGAGTCCAAAATCGCAGCAGTCTACAATTTTGGCTGCTGCAGAAAATCGGACAGGATCGGATCGGAGGCAAATCGGATTCGATCCGTCCCCATAGGATAACATGGGGCCAAAATCAGATCCGATGCTGTCCGATTTACAACGGACAGTGTCGGATTGCGGGAAAACGTGATGTGAAACCAGCCTGAGGACTTTCATGAATGGAAACATCTTCTTAGCACAGAGAACTAACCATTTTATCTACACTATAAATATAAGTTTTACTAGTTCAATTTTCTACTTGTTCATTCACACAATAATATACGGTATTTATAAGGTTAAATGCTGCAAGTTCTCCTATTTTAGTAGTATTATCCATTGATGCTAAGAATGTCAGAATTAATTAAATCTTACATATAATTCAAATGGTGGGTTTACACACACCAATCATTGTATCCAATCTCTGAACCAATCTCTGGTTGCAGTGAAATCATGGACACATAGTTCCATTTTGTGGCTGTGTACAACATGGAGCAATCTGTCCATGATTTCACTGCAACCAGAGATTGGTTCAGAGATTGGATACAATGATTGGTGTGTGTAAACCCACCAAAAGAATACTCCTGTCACTTGGATCATCACTATTTCTTTATTGCACTGATTTATCATATTCTATGTAAACTGCACATTAATGCACTCTCCTCTTCAACATACAAATTCATAGGTTCTAATCCTGAGAGTATAAATATATACTCTTTATTTTTTGATCTGTGATTTATCAATTTTATTTCAAATTAAATAAATGTAATGTTTTTATAGGACTTTTTAAATGTCAGAAATTGTTATAATCAGTAGGTATGTCTTTTAACCATTTATTATGTAACCAGAGACACTTTCTTTGTACATGTGACTGACCTCAGCCCATTCGCGGGCTTTTTTTAATTTATAACCATGCATCCTCTTGTAACGCGCTATATATTGCGGTGCTGCAGCTATGACTTGTCACATTGGTTTTTCCTGAGGAAGGAACCAAAGAGCCTTGAAGCGTATTGACAATAAACCTATATTTTAACTTTAACTCTTCATGACTCGTGGATCTCGGCAGCACGGTCAATAACCCTTCATCTGCTTCTCCTGGATATACATTAACTACTGGGGACTGCGGCATCTGTTTCTATGCCATTATAGTGGTTGTTACTTCTCACACCCACAAAAGGTGAGCCTTTACAACAACTTATATAACAGACTAACTATCAGATAAGACCCTATTTGCACTTTTTTATTCCTTCCTAGCAGCATTTTCTCAGACAAACGTGTCCCAGTAGACTGAGATTAAGGCTGGGTTCACATCTAAGGGGGGTTGCGTTTTGCATGTATTGCGCTTGCATTGCGTTACCGCATGCAAATGCAATTGAAATGCACACGTTAGTGCACCCATTGTATCCTATGAGCGAATGCATTGAAACGCAGTGAAGCGCGATCCCAAAGTGGGGTTGCGTTTGAACGAATGCGTTTGCTGTAGCGCACATAAAACGTCTCAAGACTGCATACAATTACAGTCTGAAAGTTTGACTGAGTGGATATTATCTTTAACATTTTCCCCAACCTGGATCTGGGTGTGTCATCTGGTTATATTCCATGGCACTAACAGATACATATAGAAAAGGGCCTTGTGTAAGAATAATATATGGGCTCTTTGTAGTCAAGTAGCTCATCACAATTCACAATTACACCTGTTTCATAGGTAGAAATAAGCCCCTTTACCTCTTGGGCCCCTGTGTGGCTAAGCATATTGCACCAATGAAATATCCACCCCTGCTTAGTGGCTTTTACATGACACTCATTTTTTTTTATTGCCATTTCTATGTATTATAGCATTGTCTATTCATTATTTTTCATAGGAATTTCATCCCACTTTGATAGAATTAAATCTCTTTCACTTGCTAAAAAATAACTCCCAATAAAAGCAAATTGATCTGTAAAAAGAGGGGGTTTCCCATATAGCCAACTCCCTCTTGATGAGTTCTAAAATATTTTAAGATGTTTTAAGTTAATCAAAATAAATAATGCTAATAATTCAAATACAATTTTATACTTGAATGAGAAACAATTTTTGCTGCTCCATTGTTTTCCAAATGTTTTTATTAGGGGAAAGGTTTTTCACTTAAGGGAAAGATCATAAATAAGGGGGAAGGAAAAAAAGACACACAATCAAAAACATACAAAGCAACTAACAGGGAGAAAATTACAGTGATAAATGCTAACATAATTATCTTCAGGTATTCAAACTTGTGTATTATGGGATACATTAAACATACTATCGGCTACACACATAAAATAATGTAATACAGACAGAAAATAGCATTTACAAATAAAAAGCACGCTAATTAACAATATAATCCTGAGCTACTAACACTTGCTTTCAAAAGAATATTTTACCTGTGAAAAAATAGAACAAGAATAATCCGATTTAATAGAGTATTAACGTCAATTAGCCTCTGTTCAAAATATTGGGCGAATAGACCTTAATCCATGTTTCCCACCTTTCTACATATCTATTAAAATTGTTACTCCTTAGAGCAAAATTGTGCTTGTATATACTATGTTAGATTATTCTTTCTATTAGTTCTACAATTGTAAGTGGTTCGGGTTTATTCCATCTTGAGGCTATTAAAATTTTAGAGGTAAGCAAAATATGAGAAATAATGAATCTAAGATTTCTAGGAAAATCGTCTATTCTAATAGAGAGAAGTGCCAGTTGGGGTTATAGACATTCTAAGTCCTGCAATTTTAGAAATATGAGACTTTATTTCTGACCAAAAGTTAATGAGTTTAGGGCAATTCCAAAAGTTGAGATTGAGTCCCTGTTTGCTGACAATCCCTCCAACAACTGGATGGTAGGAAGGGATTGACAAGGTTTAACTTGGCTGGAGTCCAATACCACCTCAATATTAATTTGTAGAAGGACTCTTGAATATTGGCACAAGCAGTATGTGAATAGGAAATACCTAGTTTTTGGCCATTTTGTTGAGATCAATTTTGGTGTTCAATTCCTCTTCCTAAGCTGAAAAAAAGGATAATTTGTTCAGCTCTAATTCTTCATTAAGTATTTTATAAAAGGCATTTGTTTTCCAATTGGAAGTCTTTTTCGGACCATCTATTAAATCCGAAATAAATTGCAGAAAACTAAATTTGGGTTTGTACTTAATAAAATAGCTGGTAATTTGCCTCCAATTAGTTCTTTCATTAATGGAAAGTGAGTACTTATTCTGAAGGTGGGTGCTGCTCCATTGTGTTTGAAGAGCTGCCCACCAATAAGGGGCCAGTGTCAGCCTGACTTGGCTTCACAAAAAAAGGGCTATTGTAGGGCCATAAGTGAAGCTTTGGAAGTGACCAGTTGTATCATTCGACAGAACCTTTAGAATTGCCTCAAAACCAATAGGCAGTTGTAATTAAGCCTTAAATCTTTTAGTTGTTGGAACTCACTACTATTTTCTGTATCATGGCTGTTAGTTAACCTTCACCTTCCATATTCTTTAGTCATGAAGTTTGCACAAAACATAACAATAATATTTATAGGCACAGGCATAGCAAAAAAAAGGAAACTAAGGAACTTTAGCATAGTCTACATTGCATCTGTTAATGATGAGAGCTACGACAGTTATATTGGATCTCTCAGATGTTTGCACTCACCAAAGATCCCATTGACATTGAAAGAGTTTGCTCATCTTGGAGATGTATAGCGTGTTGATGGGTTATGATATAAACAGCCAAAAGATGGGGTCCCACGGATGAGGCCCCTTCGCATACTGTCAGGAATGTAGAGGTATCTAATTATATGGAATCTCCAAAAATTCGATATACCACAAATGTTCAAATGGACAACTCCATTTAAAATTCCTCTTTTTATGTCATCAAAGATACCAGAAAGCCAGAGGAAGTTACCCACCACACTAATTTATGTTTATATGGACAAAACCTAAAGTGAATATATTGATACTATTTTTATCTTTACTTGGTACCTTTGGCTCAAGTCAGTGCGGTGCTCCATTTTTAGTGCTGTCAGAACATCTTGACTTTCCAAGTGCAGTTAAAGTTAAATTGACTAACATTTGATCCCATGCTAAGTGACTTTTATTGAGCCCGGTGTTAAAGTAGAATGCTTTATCTATCACCGAAATGAAACTACCATTATGCTTTTTCCATAAATCTCAAGTTGTTTCCTGGGAAACTGAGTAAATATGGTACTTACTAGAATTGTAAAAAATAGCTAAACATTATCTTTGGTGAATCATTAGCCTATTGCTCAAAATGAGTCCCAGGTCCTCGGCTGCTATGTACACTTTTTCCATAATTTTTCGTTAGTTGTTTTGACTTTTAAATGCACAATAATTAAATTGCTAAATACTCTTTAACTCCATCACAACCTAGGACATAGAGGTATGTCCTTGTTATCCCTCCCTCCCTCCCTTTGATACGAGCTACATCATCCCCATATATGTCAGCTGATCTCTTTAACCAGCATGTGTAGCTAACAGGTGCAGGAAGATAAGTGATCCAACCTCTGCTGTCAATTAGATCAAGCTGCAAATACTGAGTGTGCATTCTAAAACACCACGCTGGGGATCGCGCTATTCACTGCTGGCATCTATGGCCTCGTGATGCGATCACAGAGCCTCGGTGTGTTGCCATGACGGGGTCAGCTGATGACCCCGGACGCTATCTTGACTCACCTCCTGTAAGCAATGCCTGAGCAGCATCAATCACAGAATGTGATCCTTTCTGCTGCTCAGAGTTGTGACACTGCAGTGCTAAGGCTCCCTAAAGGGCCCAGTAAAATAAAGAGAAAGTAAAAAAAAATTTAAAAATATGAAAATAATAAATAAACTAGAAGTTTAAATAACCACCCTTTTGTCCCATTGAAATAAAACTCTAAAATAAAGAAAAACACATATTTAGTATTGACAGGTTCATAAATGACTGATCTATCAAAATATAAAATCATATAATCAGATCAGCAAACTGAGTAACAGAAAAAAAAGTCCAACAGCCAAAATTATGTTTTTTGGTCGATGCAACATTGCATCTGCCTCAAAATGGTTCTATGTCAGCTCAAGCCACAAAAAATAAGCCATCACACAGCCCCAGATCCTGAAAAATGAGAATGCTATGGCCCGTGGAAAATGGCATCAAAAACGTAATTCCCTTTTATTTAAAAAAAAATCTGAATTTTTTTACCACTTAGATAAAAGTAGAAGTATACTTGTTTGATCTCTACTAATTTGTACCAACCTGAGACATCATACTGATATGATGACCATATGATGAATAAAAACTCCCCCAAAACTATTGTGTGATTTCACTTTTTTTGCAATTTGCCCGCACTTGGAATCTTTCTCCCTTTTTCCAGAAGACTATATGGTAAAATCAAGAATGTTATTAAAGGTACAACTAAACCCACAACAAAACAAACTCTCATGTGGCTATAGTGATCAGAATAGAATCAGAATAGGCAAAAATGGAAAATCACCCGAGGGTGAAAAGGTTAAAGACAGTGATTCTGCTTAGTTGCCATACACATTAGAGTATGGCAACCAACCAGCCATAATAAGGTGTTAAATAAATATATAACATAAAATGCGTGGAGTTTTGCAGTATTTTTAAGCCTAGGCCAATGAAAGCAGACAGCTGCGAGCTGCCACCCTTAGCTGCCTAATTTTACCTTGGCGGGCAAAAAAAATGCGTGGACTCCGCCCTATTTTTAATTGCCAGCCAAGGTAAAACTAGGCAGCTGAAGGCTGGTATTCTCAACAGGGTGAGGGCCCATTGATTTAGTGTCCCCCACACTAAAGAATAACAGCCCGCAGCCGGCCCTGAATGGCGCTTTTATAAATATCGCCATTTACAGGTGCTTTACCCGGCTCTTCCAGTGGCCCCGGTGTTGGGTGGCATGCTGGGTAATAAGGGGTTAATACTAGGTTTGTTTTGCCAGCTGGTATTAAGCCCTGAGATTCTTAATTTCAGGACAATTTAGACCCGGCCATTAAGAATCTACAATAAAGGGTTAAAAGAAGACACCACACAGAGTAAAAATTATTTATTAGAAATAAAGACACAGACACACTTAGAGACTCCTTCTGTATTACCCCCATGCAGCCCTCCATGTTCCTGGTCTTCTCTCTTTTGTTTTCTGTTTTCTCTCATCTTCAAATGATGCCACTCTGCTATATCACATAGCACGGGGAGGAAGTCTGCTCCACATGCTTTGTGATCACTGAATGAGCAGAGACTGTGGCTGGTAAGCAGTGACGTGACCGTGACACCGTTGCCATAGTAACCAAACGAGCGGTTACTATAGGAATGATGGCCAGCGGCAAGATCACCGTGGCTTCTGAATGAGCAGCTCATACAGGAGCAGCAGGAGTTAACTCCCTGCTTACCAGGGCTGCTGTCACCCCGGCTACTGAGTGAGCCGACTCATACAGGATCCTTAGGAGTTAACTCCCTGCTTACTGGGGCTGCTGTCATTGATAAGCAGCAACGGTAAGCAGGGAATTAACTCCTGCGGCTCCTCTATGAGTCGGCTCATTCAGGATCCAGGGTGACAGCAATGCAATTTCAGCAGAGGGAAAAATGCAACAATCTGACCTGACAGATTGTTTAACATTGTTTCGAGTGTAATGCGAGTTTTTCTCTCATTGCACTAGCGCGAGTTTAATGCCAGTGTGCCTTCACCCTTACTGACAGTTCTGCTGCCTCTAGAAGGAACCCAACAATACATTCATTCTGGCTGACTCAGCACTCTATAGTTTTTAACTCCATTCTCTTCAGATTACGAAACCATCAGGAAAATGAAGGTGAGGTTGTACGTAATATAGTTTTGTATATCCTGGGCTTAAAAGTCAATGAAGCAATTAAAATTACAGCATGAAACATAATGCAACATAAAGTAACCATTGAAAGTTATTGCTTTCTTTGTTGTAATTTATAGAGATGGCTAGCCTCCATTAGAATATGCCTTGCCTGCTAAAAAGTGCAATGAATGGTCTGTGTTCTTCTAGCAAGTGCTGTTTCTCTTCAGTTTATTGCCCAGGAACATGTGGCTCATACAAAACAGAGGCTATGCCTATGACTTCGAGATGAGCGAACCCAAACTGCATAGTTCAGGCTTCATACAATACACCTGCAAGAAATTTTTCTGGGCTCCCCCCTCACATACCGCAACAAAGTTATGTAAATAGATATTGTACCATGTATTACTTGTTTAGGACACAACTATCACATTTAAACAATAAACTAATTCCATATGTAACAACTGAATATAACACGAAGCGGTCATGCAACTGACATGTCATATCTGGATCTGCTTATCGCAGCCTATGACTTACAGCAGTACAGACTGTCATTAATTTACATATTGGAGCAAATAATACTGTAGTGAGAATAGGATTTTGTATTTTTAAAACTTAAAGGGGTTGTCTAGGACTGTTTTATATTCTTACTATGACTGTAAGAACCAATAGTAGTTGGTTAACAGCTACCTGCCTGTTCTACCTGATGCTGCATGGAGGGTCACCCTCCTGCAGGTGATTCTGCTGCATTTCATCTTTTGGGCTACTCTGTTAAAAGGAGTGATTGCCAACATCATATACTGTTTAACCCCTTCACCCCCGGGCCTATTTTGACCTTAATGACCAGGCCATTTTTGTCAATTCTGACCAGTGTCCCTTTATGAGGTAATATCTCTGGAATGCTTCAACGGATCCTAGCGTTTCTGAGATTGTTTTTTCGTGACATATTGGGCTTCATGTTAGTATTAAATTTAGGTCAATAATTTTTGCGATTATTTGTGAAAAAATAAAAAATTTGGCAAAATATTTGAAAATTTAGCAATTTTCAAATTATGAATTTTTATTCTGCTAAACCAGAGAGGTATGTGACACAAAATAGTTCATAAATAACATTTCCCACATGTCTACTTTACATCAGCACAATTTAAAAAAAAAAAAAATTTTTGTTCGGAAGTTATAAGGGTTCAAAGTTCATCAGCAATTTTTCATTTTTCCAGCAAAATTTACAAAACCATTTTCTTTTGTGACCACATCACATTTGAAGTCCCTTTGAGGGGTTTACATGACAGAAAACACCCAAAAGTGACACCATTCCAAAAACTGCACCCCTCAAGCTACTCAAAACTACATTCAAGAAGATTATTAACCCTTCAGATGCTTCACGGGAACTAAAGCAAAGTGGAAGGAAAAAATGGTAATTTTAATTTTTCCAACAAAAATGTTCTTTTAGCCTCAATTCTTTCATTTTCACATGGGCAAAAGGATAAAATGAATCCTAAAAATTGGGCGATTTCTCCTGAGTACATCGATATCTCATATGTGGTCATAAACCACTGTTTGGGCACACAGCAGGGCTCAGAAGGGAAGGAGCGCAATTTGACTTTTGGAGCTAATTTTCCATTCAAAAAGTCAAATGGCGCTCCTTTTCTTCTGAGCCCTGCCGTGTGCCCAAACAGTGGTTTATGACCACATATGAGGTATCGGTGTACTCAGGAGAAATTGCCCAACAATTTTTAGGATCCATTTTATCCTGTTCCCCATGTGAAAATGAAAAAATTTAGGCTAAAAAAAATTTTTGTAGAAAAAAAAGGACTTTTTCATTTTTACAGATGGATTTGTGAAGCACCTGGGGGTTCAAAATGCTCACCACCCATCTAGATAAATTCCCTGGGGGGTCTAGTTTCCAAAATGGGGTCACTTGTGGGGGAGCTCCAATGTGTAGGCACACAGGAGCTCTCCAATTGCGACATGGTGTCGGCTAACAATTTGAGCTGATTTTTCAGTCAAATTGTTAGCGGACACCATGTTGCATTTGGAGAGCCCCTGTGTGCCTAAACATTGGAGCTCCCCCACAAGTGACCCCATTTTGGAAACTAGACCCCCCAGGGAACTTATCTAGATGGGTGGTGAGCATTTTGAACGCCCCAGTGCTTCACAAATTAATCTGTAAAAATGAATAAAGAAAATGTTTATGGAAAAAAAAGTACTTTTTCATTTTTACGGATGAATTTGTGAAGCACCTAGGGGTTCAAAATGCTCACCACCAATCTAGATAAGTTCCCTGGGGGCACACAGGGGCTCTCCAAACGCGACATGGTGTCCGTTAACAATTTGACTGAAAAATTTGCTGCAATTGTTAGCGGACACCATGTCGCGTTTGGAGAGCCCCTGTGTGCCTAAACATTGGAGCTCCCCCACAAGTGACCCCATTTTGGAAACTAAACCTCCCAGGGAACTTAGCTAGATTGGTGGTGAGCATTTTTAACACCCCGATGCTTCACAAAATAATCTGTAAAAATGAAAAAAAAAATTTTGTGGAAAAAAAAGTGCTTATTCATTTTTACAGATGAATTTGTGAAGCACCGGGGGGGTTCAAAATGTTCACAACCCATCTAGATACCTTCCCTGGGAGGTCTAGTTTCCAAAATGGGGTCACTTGTCGGGGAGCTCCAATGTTTAGGCACACAGGGGCTCTCCAAACGCAACATGGTGTCCGCTAACAATTTGACTGAAAAATCAGTTCCAATTGTTAGCGGACACCATGTCGCGTTTGGAGAGCCCCTGTGTGCCTAAACATTGGAGCTCCCCCACAAGTAACCCCATTTTGGAAACTAGAACCCCAGGGAACTTATCTAGATGGGTTGTGAGCATTTTGAACCCCCAGGTGCTTCACAAATTTATCCGTAAAAATGAAAAAGTACTTTTTTTTCCACAAAAATTTTATTTTAGCCTAAATTTTTCCATTTTCACATGGGGAACAGGATAAAATGGATCCTAAACATTGTTGGCAATTTCTCCTGAGTACACTGATACCTCATAAACCACTGTTTGGGCACACGGTAGGGCTCAGAAGGGAAGGAGTGCAGTTTGACTTTTTGAATGGAAAATTAGCTCCAAAAGTCAAATTACGCTCCTTCCCTTCTGAGCCCTGCCGTGCGCCCAAACAGTGGTTTATGACCACATATGAGATATTGATGTACTCAGGAGAAATTGCCAACAATTTTTAGGATCCATTTTATCCTGTTGCCCATGTGAAAATGAAAGAATTGAGGCTAAAAGAACATTTTTGTTGGAAAAATTAAAATTACCATTTTTTCCTTCCACTTTGCTTTAGTTCCCGTGAAGCACCTGAAGGGTTAATATTCTTCTTGAATGCAGTTTTGAGTATCTTGAGGGGTGCAGTTTTTGTAATGGTGTCACTTTTGGGTGTTTTCTGTCATGTACACCCCTCAAAGAGACTTCAAATGTGATGTGGTCACTAAAAAAAATGGTTTTGTAAATTTTGCTGGAAAAATGAAAAATTGCTGATGAACTTTGAACCCTTATAGCTTCCTAACAAAATGTTTTTCTTTCAAAATTGTGCTGATGTAAAGTAGACATGTGGGAAATGTAATTTATTAACTATTTTGTGTCACATAACTCTCTGGTTTAGCAGAATAAAAATTCATAATTTGAAAATTGCTAAATTTTCAAATTTTTTGCCAAATTTTTGATTTTTTCACAAATAATCGCAAAAATTATCGACCTAAATTTAATACTAACATGAAGCCCAATATGTCACGAAAAAACAATCTCAGAATCGCTAGGATCCGTTGAAGCGTTCCAGAGATATTACCTCATAAAGGGACACTGGTCAGAATTGACAAAAATGGCCTGGTCATTAGGGTCAAAATAGGCCCGGGGGTGAAGGGGTTAAAATACTCATGCCAAGTGTGACCCTAGGCCCAACATACAGTTGTGGCCAAAAGTATTGACACCCCTGCAATTCTGTCAGATAATACTCAGTTTCTTCCTGAAAATGATTGCAATCACAAATTCTTTGGTATTATTATCTTCATTTAAGTTGTCTTTAATGAAAAAACACAAAAGAGAATTGTGCTAAAGCCAAATTGGATCTAATTCCACACCAAACATAAATAAAGGGGTGGACAAAGTATTGGCACTGTTAGAAAAATCATGTGATGCTTATCTAATTTGTGTAAATAACAGCACCTGTAACTTACCTGTGGCACCTAACAGGTGTTGGCAATAACTACATCACACTTGCAGCCAGTTGACATGGATTAAAGTTGACTCAACCTCTGTCCTGTGTCCTTGTGTGTACCACATTGAGCATGGAGAAAAGAAAGAAGACCAAAGAACTGTCTGAGGACTTGAGAAACCAAATTGTGAGGAAGCATGAGCAATCTCAAGGCTACAAGTCCATCTCCAAAGACCTGAATGTTCCTGTGGCTACTGTGCTCAGTGTCATCAAGAAGTTTAAAGCCCATGGCACTGTGGCTAACCTCCCTAGATGTGGACGGAAATTAAAAATTGACGAGAGATTTCAACGCAAGATTGTGCGGATGGTGGATAAAGAACCTCAACTAATATCCAAACAAGTTCAAACTGCCCTGCAGTCCAAGGGTACAACAGTGTCAACCCGTACTATCTGTCGGCGTCTGAATGAAAAGGGACTGTATGGTAGGATACCCAAGAAGACCCCACTTCTTACCCCGAGGCATAAAAAAGCTAGGCTGGAGTTTGTCAAAACTTACCCGAGAAAGCCTAAAATGTTTTGGAAGAATGTTCTCTGGTCAGATGAGACAAAAGTAGAGCTTTTTGGGCAAAGGCATCAACATAGAGTTTACAGGAGAAAAAAAGAGGCATTCAAAGAAAAGAACACGGTCCCTACAGTCAAACATAGCGGAGGATCCCTGATGTTTTGGGGTTGCTTTGCTGCACTGGACTGCTTGTCTGTCTGCATGGCATTATGAAGTCTGAAGACAACCAACAAATTTTGCAGCATAATGTAGGGCCCAGTGTGAGAAAGCTTGGTCTCCCTCAGAGGTCATGGGACTTCCAGCAGGACAATGACCCAAAACACACTTCAAAGAGCACTAGAAAATGGTTTGAGAGAAAGCACTGGAGACTTCTAAGGTGGCCAGCAATGAGTCCATACCTGAATCCCATAGAACACCTGTGGAGAGATCTAAAAATGGCAGTTTGGAGAAGGCACCCTTCAAATATCAGAGACCTAGAGCAGTTTGCCAAAGAAGAATGGTCTACAATTCCAGCAGAGCATTGTAAGAAACTCATTGATGGTTACCGGAAGTGGTTGATCACAGTTATTTTGGCTAAAGGTTGTGCAACCACGTATTAGGCTGAAGGTGCCAATACTTTTGTCTGGCCCATTTTTGGAGTTTTGTGTGAAATGATCAATGTTTTGCTTTTTGCTTCATTCTCTTTTGTGTTTTTTCATTGAAGACAAATTAAATGAAGAAAATAATACCAAAGAATTTGTGATTGCAATCATTTTCAGGAAAAAACTGAGTATTATCTGACAGAATTGCAGGGGTGTCAATACTTTTGGCCACAACTGTAGAATAATCAGAATAAGGAAAAAGATCCAGCGGAGAATTTCCGGAATGCTTATTTATTCGCTATATAAAACCTCCATAAAACAGCGGGGTGTGCATCAAGCCAACATGTCCATGATTAAGACTGTGTAAGTCGAAACATGTTGGCTTAACCTGCTGTTTTATGGAGGTTTTGTATAGCGAATAAATAAGCATTCCGGAAATTCTCCGCTGGATCTTTTTCCTTATTCTGATTATCGTGCCCGATACCAGGGCGGTTTCCGTGCGGATTATAACTCCAGGACGTGACAGAACGGAATCATACCGGTGAGCTGCCTTTCCCTACCCTTTTCCCACTGTAACAACTGTAGAATAACAAAGACTGATTGAAGAGTGACTTACTAGACTGCTTGTTGTAGTTTTCATAGATGTCTTATTTGTCTAATGTACAGGCTGGGCCATTTATATAGATGCACCTAAATAAAATGGAAATGGTTGGTGATATCAACTTCCTGTTTGTGGCACATTAGTTAATGGGAGAGGGAAAACTTTTCCAGATAGGTGGTGACCATGGCGGCAAATTTGAAGTTGGCCATTTTGGATCCAACTTTATTTTTTTAATGGGAAGAGGGTCATGTGACACATCAAACTTCCAAAATAGAGGCAAAAAGACTAACATGAGAAGCATGGCTAAGACCATACATGAATTTTGTTGAAAAAAATAGATAAAACTATAAGAAATACAGTACAAGTAATCCATACAAGGTAAATAATCAGCCAAAAGGAAAAATGGGCAGGACAGTTTGAGAATCCAAGGGTTGGCACAATGCAGATGGGCATGCATAAAGAAATAAGAAAGTAAGGTATATATAAATAAAAAGGTGCATTAGTCAAATGTGAATGATACAAGTAATAATGAAAGGGTACAAGTATGAAGAGGTGACATAAATGAAAATGGTAATTGTTTATATCTAATATACAGTACAAACCAAAAGTTTGGACACACCTTCTCATTCAAAGATTTTTGTGTATTTTGATGACTGTAAAAATTGTAGATTCACACTGAAGGTATCAAAACTATGAATTAACACATGTGGAATTATTTACTTAACAAACAATTGTGAAACAACTGAAAATATGTCTTATTGGCATTGTTCACACTCAATTTGCGTTTTTTTTAGCAGGAAAAAACCACCTGCGTTTTTCTAAAAGTGCCAAAAAGTCTCCCTTGTGTGCCTGAAAGGCTTTGACACTTTTTTGGACTTAGTCATTTTTTGGCCAAAAACGCAGGCAAAAACGCATACGTTAACGCAGGGTGCATAAATGTGCCATTTGAAAATGCATGCGTTTCCCATAGGGCCCCATGTTATAGAAACGCATGCGTTTTTTTAACATGGGGCCCTATGGGATACGCATGCGTTAATGCAGGTGCCTATATGTGCCCATGTTAAAAAACGCATGCGTTTTTGGAAACAACACCTGCGTTTTTTTTCAGCACCCAAAAAACGCTGCATGCAGCGATTTTTGGACTGGGGGAAAAAAACGCAAGTGGAGCTGAAAAACGCATGTACACTCAAGTGCACCCTGCGTTAACGCACCTGCGTTTTTGAAAAACTGCAGAAAAACGCAGAGAGTGCCAAAAACGCAAGTGAGTGTGAACATGGCCATATTCTAGGCTCTTCAAAGTAGCCAACTTTTACTTTGATTACTGCTTTGCACACTCTTGGCATTCTCTTGATGAGCTTCAAGAGGTAGTCACCGGAAATGATTTTCACTTCACAGGTATACCCTGTCAGGTTTGGTAAGTGGGATTTCTTGCCTTATAAATGGGGTTGGGATCATCAGTTGTGTTGTGCAGAAGTCTGGTGGATACACAGTTGATAGTCCTACTGAATAGACTGTTAGAATTTGTATTATGGCAAGAAAAAAGCAGCTAAGTAAAGAAAAACGAGTGGCCATCATTACTTTGAGGGTACCGTCACACCTGGGCATATCGCCGGCGATTTCACAGGTGATACTGAGGTGTAGCCAGTCGCCGGCGACATCGCCAATGCGTTGCCTACTGTAAATGAGCAAGGGCGACACGTCTGAGTGGTCGCCTGGTTTGACATCAGAGCTCTGAAACCAGGCGACCATTCTTTGGCGATGCGTGCTGATCGCCCTGTGTAACATCTCATGAGCGATGTCAAGAGCGACAGCACACATCGCCTATACCATTCCGGTAGGCGTTTCAGGGCGTATTTACTACCTCTGCCGGTGTGCGTGGATTGGTGGCAGGTCGAGCGTTCCGTTTGGTTGTCTTGTTCCACGGCGCCATATTTGATGATGTGTGCGTCCAAAGGTGTATTACCCAGGAGAGTACATACTGTACAGTAGCGAATTGATGTCGCCTCTGTGCTTGCGGCTGTGTTCAAAAGTGCAGCGATGTGTGACGGCCACAAATGTGTGTTAACATAAACGCAATTGTCATTACATCTCAACTAATGTCTGCATGAGCGCTGTAGTGGCAGCCTTCCTGTTTAAAATACATGACGCAAAAGCATACAGTGTATCCTGTGGCTTTTGCGCCTCTGGGCCCCCGTCAACATGTGACATATCTCCCGTGCGTTCATTCGCTAGAACGTTGTCAATCTCTTGGTGCCGCCTTCCTGGTGCTTTCCCTTCCCCTGCAGAATAGGAAAATGGCGGCACCTAGGCGAGCTGCAGTGTGGGGGGAGCCTGAGCTCCTTATACTCATTGATATATGTGACACCAGGGATCACTGGTGTCACGAGCAGCACACCCATCCACGTCTCCACAAGCAGGCTGTCCTGCTGAAGGTGATGAGGCGGCTGGAGAGGAGGTTGGGGGTTGCGCGCACCCCAAAGCAGATCTGCAAGAAGATCGCAGATCTGAAATACAAAACACCCGGACGCATCACCCAACTGCGTGCCAGGATTGCCCAGATGAGTGGTGAGTATTTAGCATGACAACATACACATACCCCTCTGTGTAAAAGAAAGACATATGAAGGCCAGCACATGCCACTGTACACCCCAACATATATAGGGGCAATGTATGTGAGAGCTTCTTCATGACTCTGCAGCTGCAGGATCATCTACCTGCAACAACCACATACACCCTATATTCCCCTGTAACCTATATGTCTACTTTACCTAGCCACATATTGTCATATGTTTACCCTACCCACATATGACATAATGTTGCCCTATCCTGGCCTTCTTTCAATCTCACTCAACCTCACCTAATGCACTTCAAACAGCACTGTTTAATAAGTCCCCATATATCTGGGCATGTTGTTATTGTGATTAAGTATGTTGTTGTCTCAACAGGTAGGGACAGAAGGGCTGAACATCCCCCATCCCCCGCGGTAGGAGCACCACCCAGCCAAAGAGGGTCAACAGGCCAACCGCCAGCAGGAACGCCACCACAGCTCCAAGGGCCCACATCACCCCACAGCCCAAGAACATCCGGCTCGAAGGGACCCCAAGGGCTGCACCCACCCCACCCTTGGAAGGAGAGATGTCAAGTGGTGCCAATTCGGCACAATGGTCCCCTGACGAGCCCACAAACGGCCAAGAAGGTGTGTGTAATGTCAATATTACTCATATATACTGTGCACTGTATCTGTACTTCTGTTTTTTTAGCCATTAATTGGAATGTAGGAACCTTTGTTATCGGCCAATACCAATACACATAAGCTGATCTCATTACAGATGACCCCAGCCAAGCGGTGGACTGGGCAATAAGCCCCTCACCATCCCCACCCCCACCCCAAATTGTGGGTCCCCAGCCCCCAGGTAAGTGCAAACACTTCTATAAGAAAACACACCTGCTATGTGTCTTAACCCCTTTACGACTAATGACGAGTATACTCGTCATGAAAAGATGTCAGTTCCCGCATCATGACGAGTATACTCGTCATGGCTTTGAACTGTCACTGCTTCTAAATGAACAGTGACAGCTCAAATCTAAAAGCTGTCAGTGAGAGCTGAGGGTCAGGGGCAGATGTGTGGGCACCCCTGTTAACCCCTAGCCCCCTCTTCCTCCCCCCAAACATACTTATATGCTGGCGGGCTGCACTGCACCCGCCGGCCATTATCTAATACTCCGGGCCCCCTGTGTCCTGTCCCCGCTCCATCCAGCCCCCCTCTGTGTCCTGTCTAGCCCCCCCTGTGTGCTGTCCAGCCCCCCCTGTGCCATTCCCCCCTGTGTCCGGCCGGCACCCCCCCATACCGCTCCCCGCCATCCGCCCGCCCTCCTGGTATTTCTACTGGCGGGCTCATGTGCCCGCCGGTCAAGTTGCAGGGCTCCCTCCCCCCTGCTCCTACCCACCCCGCTGCTCCTACCCACCCCCCTGCTTCTGCCTACCCCTCTGCTCATGCTCACCCCCTGCTCCTACTCACCTATTCCGGGCTGCACGCGCCTGCACCGTCGGCCTCGGAGTCCTCTGCAGTCTCCGGTGTGGCTCCTTCTTCTCATCGGTGGGTAAGTATGAATGAATGAATGAATGAATGAATGAATAGATGGATGGGTGGATGGATGGGTGAATGGATGGATGTGTGCGTGCGTGGATGTGCGTGCTTGGATGTGCGTGCGTGGATGTGCGTACGTGGATGTGCGTACGTGGATGTGCGTACGTGGATGTGCGTACGTGGATGTGTGTACGTGGATGTGTGTACGTGGATGTGCGTGCGTGGATGTGCGTACGTGGATGTGCGTGGATGTGTGCGTGCGTGGATGTGTGCGTACGTGGATGTGTGCGTACGTGGATGTGCGTGGATGTGGATGTACGTGGATGTCTGTGTGGATGTGCGTGGATGTCAGCATGCGTGCGTGGATGTGTGCATGCGTGGATGTGCATGCGTGGATGTCAGCACGTGGATGTGCGTACGTGGATGTGCGTACGTGGATGTGCGTGCGTGGATGTGCGTGCTTGGATGTGCGTGCGTGGATGTGCGTACGTGGATGTGCGTGTGTGAATGTGTGTACGTGGATGTGTGCGTACGTAGATGTGCGTGGATGTGGATGTGGATGTGCGTGGATGTCAGCATGTGTGCGTGGATGTGTGCATGCATGGATGTGCGTGCGTGGTTGTGTGCATGCGTGGATGTCAGCACGTGGATGTGCGTACGTGGATGTGCGTACGTGGATGTGCATACGTGGATGTGCGTGCGTGGATGATGGGTGCATAGGTGGATGGATGGGTGCAACAAGGGATCAAGTGTCCTCTTGTTATAGTCTCTGGGATCATAGTCATGGTGCACTGTATAACTGATCATTGTCATACAGTGCACCATAACTCTGACCCCTGAGACTGAAGGAAGAGGACACTTGATCCCTTGCTGCAGTCTCTGGATTGAGCAGAGGCAATCGAGAGTCGTGGGACCTTCGTTGTGGACTACGTCGGAGGCGATCGAGCGTCGTGGGACCTTCGTTGTGGACTACGTCGGATCTTTATAATAAAAATGGAGTCCGAATTTTGTTTGTGTTTTTTTTTCAAATAAAAAGATTTTTCTATGTGTGTATTTTCTGACTATTTACCAGAGATTCCTAATGGCGGGTCTAACATTGGCCCTATATTATGAATCTCGGGCTTAGTGCCAGCTGCCAATAAAAAGCTGGCATTAACCCCTTTATTACCCAGTTTGCCACCAGCACCAGGCAACTGGAAGAGCATGGGTACAGCGCCAGAAAATGGCGCTTCAATGAATGCGCCATTTTCTGGGGCGGCTGCGGGCTGCAATTCGCAGCATGGGGGGCCCAGAACGCTTGGGCCTTTCCATGCTGAGGATTCCAGCCCCCAGCTGCCTAGTTGTACCTGGCTGGGCCAAAAATATGGCCGAGCACTACGTCATTTTTTTTTCTAGAATTAGTTCTAGAAATAAAAAAAAATGGGCTTCGCTGTATTTTTGGTTGTAGCCAGGTACAACAAGGCAGCTGGGGGTTGCTGGCAGTCTGTAGCTGCCAAGTTGTACCTGGCTAGACCAAAAATATGGCGGAGCCCTACGTCATTTTTTTTTTCTAGAATTAGTTCTAGAAATTAAAAAAAAGGCCTTCGCTGTATTTTTTGTAGCCAGCCATGTACAACTTGGTAGCTGGCTAACTGGAATCCTCAGCGTGGAGAGACCCAAATGTTGTGGGTCCCCCGTGCTGCAAATTTCAACCCACAGCCACCCAAGAAAATAGCGCATTCATTAGAGGCGGCATTTTCTGGTGCTGTACCCCAACTCTACTAGTTGCCCTTGTGCTGGTGGCACACGGTTTCTCCATATGCGACATGGTGTCCGCTAACAATTTCAATAGAAAATTAGCTCCAATTGTTAGCGGAAACCATGTCGGGTATGGAGAGCCCCTCCCTGTGTGCCTGAACAAGTGACCCCATTTTGGAAACTAGACCCCCTAAGGAACGTATCTAGATGCATAGTGAGCACTTTGAACCCCCAGATGCTTCACAAATTCATCCATAAAAATGAAAAAGCACTTTTTTTCCACAAAAAGGTTCTTTTTAATTTTTACGGATCAATTTGTGAAGCACCTGGGGGTTCAAAGTCATCTAGATATAATCCTTTGGTGGTCTAGTTTCCAAAATGGGGTCACTTGTGGGGGAGCTCCAATGTTTAGGCACATAGGGGCTCTTTATATCCTACAAGGTGTCCGCTAACAATTCCAATTGTTAGTGGATTCCATGTCGCGTTGGGAGGGTCACTGTGTGTCTCCACATTGGAGCTCCCCCACAAGTGACCCCATTTTGGAAACTAGACCCCCTAAGGAACGTATCTAGATGCATAGTGAGCACTTTGAACCCCCAGATGCTTCACAAATTCATCCATAAAAATGAAAAAGCACTTTTTTTTCCACAAAAAGGTTCTTTTTTCATTTTTACGGATCAATTTGTGAAGCACCTGGGGGTTAAAAGTGCTCACTATGCATCTAGATACGTTCCTTTGGGGGTCTAGTTTCCAAAATTGGGTGACTTGTGGGGGAGCTCTAATGTGGAGACACACAGGGACCCTCCAAACGCAACATGGTGTCCGCTAACAAATTGAGCTAATTTTCCATTCAAATTGTTAGCGGACACCATGTCGCGTTGGGAGGGTCCCCGTGTGTCAACACATTGGAGCTTCCCCATAAGTGATCCCATTTTGGAAACTAGACCCCCAAAGGAACATATCTAGGTACATAGTGAGCACTTTGAACCCCCAGATGCTTTTACGGATGAATTTCTGAAGCATATGGGAGTTCAAAGTGCTCACTATGCATCTAGATACGTTCCTTCGGGGGTCTAGTTTCCAAAATGGGGTCAATTGTGGGGGAGCTCCAATGTGGAGATACACAGGGACCCTCCAAACGCAACATGATGTCCGCTAACAATTTGAGCTCATTTTCCATTCAAATTGTTAGCGGGCACCATGTCACGTATGGAGGGTCCCCGTGTGTCTCCACATTGGAGCTCCCCCACAAATGACCCCATTTTAGAAACTAGACCCCCTAAGGAAGGTATCTAGATGCATAGTGAGCACTTTGAACCCCCAGATGCTTCACAAATTCATCCATAAAAATGAAAAAGCAATTTTTTTCCACAAAAAGGTTCTTTTTTCATTTTTACGGATCAATTTGTGAAGCACCTGGGGTTAAAAGTGCTCACTATGCATCTAGATACGTTCCTTTGGGGGTCTAGTTTCCAAAATTGGGTGACTTGTGGGGGAGCTCTAATGTGGAGACACACAGGGACCCTCCAAACGCAACATGGTGTCCGCTAACAAATTGAGCTAATTTTCCATTCAAATTGTTAGCGGACACCATGTCGCGTTGGGAGGGTCCCCGTGTGTCAACACATTGGAGCTTCCCCATAAGTGATCCCATTTTGGAAACTAGACCCCAAAGGAACATATCTAGGTACATAGTGAGCACTTTGAACCCCAGATGCTTCACAAATTGATCCGTAATAATGAAAAAATAATTTTTTAGTGGAAAAAAAAGTGCTTTTTCATTTTTACGGATGAATTTCTGAAGCATATGGGAGTTCAAAGTGCTCACTATGCATCTAGATACGTTCCTTCGGGGGTCTAGTTTCCAAAATGGGGTCAATTGTGGGGGAGCTCCAATGTGGAGATACACAGGGACCCTCCAAACGCGACATGATGTCCGCTAACAATTTGAGCTCATTTTCCATTCAAATTGTTAGCGGGCACCATGTCGCGTATGGAGGGTCCCCGTGTGTCTCCACATTGGAGCTCCCCACAAATGACCCCATTTTAGAAACTAGACCCCCTAAGGAAGGTATCTAGATGCATAGTGAGCACTTTGAACCCCCAGATGCTTCACAAATTCATCCATAAAAATGAAAAAGCAATTTTTTTCCACAAAAAGGTTCTTTTTTCATTTTTACGGATCAATTTGTGAAGCACCTGGGGGTTCAAAGTGCTCACTATGCATCTAGATACGTTCCTTTGGGGGTCTAGTTTCCAAAATGGGGTGACTTGTGGGGGAGCTCTAATGTGGAGAAACACAGGGACCCTCCAAACGCAACATGGTGTCCACTAACAAATTGAGCTAATTTTCCATTCAAATTGTTAGCGGACACCATGTCGCGTTGGGAGGGTCCCCGTGTGTCAACACATTGGAGCTCCCCCATAAATGACCCCATTTTGGAAACTAGACCCCCCAAGGAACGTATCTAGCTGCATAGTGAGCACTTTGAACCCCAGGTGCTTCACAAATTGATCCGTAAAAATGAAAAAAGAAACTTTTTGTGGAAAAAAAAAGTGCTTTTTCATTTTTTGGATGAATTTGTGAAGCATCTGGGGGTTCAAAGTGCTCACTATGCATCTAGATACGTTCCTTGGGGGGTCTAGTTTCCAAAATGGGGTCACTTGTGGGGGAGCTGCAATGTGGAGACACACGGGGACCATCCAAACGCGACATGGTGTCCGCTAACAATTTGAATGGAAAATGAGCTCAAATTGTTAGCGGACACCATGTCGCGTTTGGAGGGTCCCTGTGTTTCTCCACATTGGAGCTCCCCCACAAGTGACCCCATTTTGGAAACTAGACCCTCAAAGGAACATATCTAGGTACATAGTGAGCACTTTGAACCCCCAGATGCTTCACAATTTGATCCGTAATAATGAAAAAATAATTTTTTAGTGGAAAAAAAAGTGCTTTTTCATTTTTACAGATGAATTTCTGAAGCATATGGGAGTTCAAAGTGCTCACTATGCATCTAGATACGTTCCTTCGGGGGTCTAGTTTCCAAAATGGGGTCACTTGTGGGGGAGCTCCAATGTGGAGATACACAGGGACCCTCCAAACGCGACATGGTGTCCGCTAACAATTTGAGCTCATTTTCCATTCAAATTGTTAGCGGGCACCATGTCGCGTATGGAGGGTCTCCGTGTGTCTCCACATTGGAGCTCCCCCACAAAAAATACCCCATTTTAGAAACTAGACCCCCTAAGGAAGGTATCTAGATGCATAGTGAGCACTTTGAACCCCCAGATGCTTCACAAATTCATCCATACAAATTAAAAAAAACACTTTTTTTCACAAAAAAATTCTTTTTGCCTACATTTTTTTAGTTTCACATGGGCAAAGGGATAAAATACATCCCATAATTTGTTGGGCAATTTCTCCTGAGTACACCGATACCTTATATGTGGTCATAAACCACTGTTTGGGCGCACAGCAGCGCTCAGAAGTGAAGGAGCGCCATTTCACTTTTTGAACGGAAAATTGGCTCTAAAATTCAAATTGCGCTCCTTCCCTTCTCAGTCCTGCCGTGCGCCAAAACAGTGGTTTATGACCACATATGAGGTATCGGTGTACTCAGGAGAAATTGCCCAACAAATTTTAGGATGCATTTTATTCTGTTGCCCAAGTGAAAATGAAAAAATTGAGGCTAAAAGAACATTTTTGTTACAAAAATTAAAATGTCCATTTTTTCCTTCAACTTTATTTTAGTTCCTGTGAAGCACCTGAAGGGTTAATAATCTTCTTGAATATAGTTTTCAGTAGCTCCAGGGGTGCAGTTTTTGGAATGGTGTCACTTTTGGGTGTTTTCTGTCATGTACACCCCTCAAAGGGACTTCAAATGTGATGTGGTCACTAAAAAATTGGTTTTGTAAATTTTGCTGGAAAAATGAATAATTGCTGATGAACTTTGAACCCTTATAACGTCCTACCAAATTTTTTTTTTTCTTCCAAAATTGTGCTGATGTGAAGTAGACATGTGGGAAATGTGATTTATTAACTATTTTGTGGCACATAATGCTCTGGTTTAGCAGAATAAAAATAAAAAATTTGAAAATTGCTAAATTTTCAAAATTTTAGCCAAATTTTTTATTTTTTCACAAATAAACGCAAAAATTATCGACCTAAATTTAATACCATCATGAAGCCCAATATGTCACGAAAAAACAATCTCATAATCGCTTGGATCCGTTGAAGCGTTCCAGAGATATTACTTCATAAAGGGAGAGTGGTCAGAATTACAAAAAATGGTCCGGTCATTAAGCTGCAAAGTGACTCGGTCATTAAGAGGTTAAACATGTTGCTGATGTTGATGTTCTGTATTCTCTGTAGGTGGCCCATCCCTGCAGGACCTGGAGGCGGCCCATGAGGAAGCGGCGTTGAAGCTGGCCCAATTAGCCCATCTAATAGACCAATATAAACAAGCCCATCCCAGCTCTGCCCCTCCAGAAGGCCAGCTTCATACGCATGTGTGATGTTCGATTTTAAAATGTTACCTAATTTTATGGGTTTTTCAAAGGACTTTGGGATTTTATGGACCCTGTTGGTCCAGTGTTTAAATAAAAATACTGTTTTTAAAACCATGGACCCTTGTTAAGTGTTTTTGTGAATGAATGTATATGTTTAATATTTGTTACCCCTGTAAGGGCCCCTTTACACACCACCACTGAAAGGTAGCAACTGCCTGGCATTGGGGATATTTATGCCTGTAACCATGAAATTGCTACGAAATGGCGGCGTGTAAATAGGGAAATTCCCTCCTATTTACACAGGAAGGAATTTCCCTATTTACACGCCGCCATTTCATAGCAATTTCATGGCAACCGGCATAAATATCCCCAATGCCAGGCAGTTGCTACTGTTCAGTGGTGGTGTGTAAAGGTACCCTAACGTTGTTTTACCCCATACCGTTATTACGTAAGGAAGGTTCACACGATAACTCAAATACATATTTGTGTCCTCAAATGTATTTATTTGTCCCAGGAAAGAGAAGCATGTCCCAGTATGGTGTACCACAAACATATGGTGACATAATGTCTGATTTTTAGGAGTACATACGCATTGGGGACATATGTACGACACCCAGGGACAGGCCTTTGTGGTGACACTGTATGGTGCCTGTGTGTGTTTGGCTCCATATACATGTATTTCATTACACATATTCTGCACACACACAGAGAAGGAAATGTTAGGTGATCAATACATATGGGCCACATAACTGCAAACACACAAATATATGTGCACACACATACTTTCAAGGCTCCAATAGTATCCTGACCAAGAACGCGAGAGTAATTTATTAGCCAACGCAGTAGCACAACACACTACATTAAAAACCGCAATACGGCTTCACTACACAATTTTAATCGTCACGCGAGCGCCGTGTTTTGCCTTGTTGGCCACGCCAATGCATCTAGCAATTAACGCACATGCATTACGAACCAATACGCACATGCATGCTTACATTGTACAATGTGGCGCGGCGAACTAGGACACAGTCATTGGTGTTTGTTTGCAACCAATCACACTTCTTCGAGGCGTCACACAACATAATGTTAATGCCTATCTCCGAGATGTGGCTCAAAATTACGCCCACATCGCTAATGTGCTTGCTCTGTGTGCCGGCCAAGCGGCCACCAGTGACTTGATCACCCGTGGGCCTTGGGCGACGCTCAGGCAATTTCCGGTCAGTTCATCGCCTGAGCGTCGCCTGAGTTGTTGCCCCGTGTAAATGGGCGTCGGCGACCTTGGGCGACACGCAAAAACGTGTGCGCGCACGTGCGTCGCCTGTGAAATCGCCGGCCATATGTCCAGGTGTGACGGTACCCTAAGAAATGAAGGTCAGTCTGTCCAAAAAATTGGGAAAACTTTGAAAGTGTCCCCAAGTGCAATTGCAAAAAACATCAAGTGCTACAAAGAAACTGGCTCACATGAGGACCGTCCCAGGAAAGGAAAACCAAGAGTCATCTCTGCTGCGGAGGATAAGATCATCCGAGTCACCAGTCTCAGAAATCGCAGGTTAACAGCAGCTCAGATTAGAGACCAGGTCAATGCCACACAGAGTTCTAGCAGCAGACACATCTCTACAACAACTGTTAAGAGGAGACTTTGTGCAGCAGGCCTTCATGGTAAATTAGCTGCTAGGAAACCACTGCTAAGGACAGGCAACAAGCAGAAGAGACTTGTTTGGGCTAAAGAACACAAGGAATGGACATTAGACCAGTGGAACTCTGTGCTTTGGTCTGATGAGTCCAAATTTGAGATCTTTGGTTCCAACCACTGTGTCTTTGTGCGACGCAGAAAAAGTAAACGAATGGACTCTACATGCCTGGTTCCCACCGTGAAGCATGGAGGAGGAGGTGTGATGGTGTGGGGGTGCTTTGCTGCCTTGAAGCTCATCAAGAGAATACCAAGAGTATGCAAAGCAGTAATCAAAGCAAAAGGTGGCTACTTTGAAGAACCTAGAATATAAGACATATTTTCAGTTGTTTCACACTTTTTTGTTAAGTATATAACTCCACATGTGTTAATTCATAGTTTTGATGCCTTCAGTGTGAATCTACAATTTTCATAGTCATGAAAATACAGAAAATCTTTGAATGAGAAGGTGTGTCCACACGTTTGGTCTGTACTGTATATAAAATGGTGACTGCACTCACATAAAGCAGAGTAAAGCACCCAAGATATATAAAGGTAATCTGTCACCATTTTCGAGCTATGTAACCTTATCTGTGCTCTTACCTAAAACGCTGCAATCCGCAAAATCAGCTCCTGTTGCAGACGAGTTTATTCACTCACATTTCTACTTTTCCATCACAGCAGGACCAGCTCCTATACCAGACTATGGCTAGGGTCACACTTGGAATTGCAATCGCGTTTACCGCATCTACATCCAGATGCGGTAATCGCAATTGCATTCACACTCAATTTTGACACATTTTGTGTCCCTAAACCAGAATCCGGCAACCGGATTGCTCTGAAGGTGCAATTCGGTTGCCAGATACTTTGTTCATCCCTGCTGCCGCAGGGATGAACAGAGGGTTAATATGGCAGCGCACCGCCATAGACCTAATGTTAATGCTTTCAGGACCATGGATAGCAGCTCATACAGTACATACATTACGTACTGCATGTCCTACACAGTGAGGAGACGCCAGGTTCATTCATAAAATTGAAAATGCCGACAATAGCCGGCAATACTATAAATGCCCAGATTAACCTCTCACATGCCAACTTGAGTGGACAGCATGCCTCTAGGGGGGGTGGGCACACCCGGGGGTGTGCACACCCAAGAGACATGTTGCCCACATCTATTATTAACATATAACCCTTTGTTCATCCCTGCAGCAGGGATGAACAAAGCATACGGCTGCCGCAGGCATTCACATGTGCCTTGCGGCAGCCGCATTGGCTCCCATTGGAGCCCATTATAGCAAGCCTGCTGCTGTTTGCAAACCACTGCGAAAACTGCAGCCTGCATGATTTTTACTGCAGGCTGCAATGACGCGAGCGGTAACCGGATTGCATGTAGTGCAATCCGGTTACTATAATGGGCTCCTATGGGCAGGGGTGAACCTAGCCTCTGTGCTGCCTGAGGCGAACTGCAAAATGGCGCCCCCCCTCAGTAAATTTTTTGAATTGGTAGAAATAAATCTGGTTCATACAAATCTATATCTATTCTGTAAAAATGAGGACAATATTGGACATTTTAATTTAGAGAAGTAGAGAAAGAAATGTCCAAACAAAGGATGTCAGCGCCATCACATGCACATACAAGAACCACACAGAAGAATTAAGAACAAGGATCATTAATGGCAATGGCAGACTTGGCACAAGCTACAGACACACAATAATGGCTGCAGAATGGTGCTCCTGTGGGCAGACACAGTCCTGCATCCTTATAGCACAGGAGGCAGCACTGATTGCAACCTATTATTTTTGGCACACACCTCCAAAACTCTGGGCAGCTCCAATGTGGCAACTGCCTGGCACTGACTAGTCAGACATGTCCACCATGCCTCACCGTCTACACAGCACATGCAACAACCTGCAGTCTGAGCAACAAGCCGCCACTGCACTAAGCTGATAAAATGGCGCATCGTCCCCAACAGACCACGCCTCCTCCCGAAACACTTAACCAATCACAAGTGCTGCACACAGTTCAGAGCTAAGAGCAGTGGCTTCCTATTGGGCTAAGGAAGGGATGTGAGAGTCAGAAGGTGGATGAGCACCACCGACTTTCCACCGCCCGGGTGAAACATGGCTGGATGCCTGTATGTACCAATTAGTCCTGCAGAAGAGGGACAATGCATCTTGCACGAGTGGCGTACATAGAAATCATGGGGCCCCATAGCAGAAGTTATAACTGCTCCCTCCCCCAAAAAAATATTTGGCTTGGTCACATAATAACATATCTCTCAACTCTGTAGCCTTACAAGGTAAATTTTCCTCCTATTGAAGCCCCGGATTCCTCTTTCATTGCAGCCTTAAAGTATGATGCCAGCAAAAGTGCCCCATAAACACTGTATGATCCCCCCAAAGTGATCTCTCCACAGTACCCTACTGATGACCCTACTGTACCCGCCTCAACTACCCCAGCACAGTATGATCTCCAACTGTGACCCCCACACAACCCTCCATGTAGTATAATAGACTTACATACAGTATAATGGCTCCTACATCTCTTCACACTGTATAATGGCCTCCAACACAGTACTCAAACAGCCCTCCATAAAGTATAAAGGTTTCCATATACCGTATATACTCGTGTATAAGACGACCCGTGTATAAGCCGATCCCCCTACTTTTGCCCCCAAAACCTGGGAAAACCTATTGACTCGTGTATAAACCGAGGGTGGACCCCAGCACAAGTATACAGCCCCCAGCAGTGTGGTATACAGGCCCCCCCAGTGGTATACAGGCCTCCCCAGTGGTAGTATACAGCAGCCTCCCCAGTGGTAGTATACAGCAGCCTCCCCAGTGGTATATACAGGCCCCAGCAGTATATACACCAGCCCCAGTGGTATACAGCAGCCTCCCCAGTGGTATATACAGGCCCCAGCAGTATATACAGCAGCCTCCCCAGTGGTATATACAGGCCCCAGCAGTATATACAGCAGCCTCCCCAGTGGTATATACAGGCCCCAGCAGTATTACAGCAGCCTCCCCAGTGGTATATACAGGCCCCAGCAGTATATACAGCAGCCCCAGTGGTATACAGCAGCCTCCCCAGTGGTATATACAGGCCCCAGCAGTATTACAGCAGCCTCCCCAGTGGTATATACAGGCCCCAGCAGTATATACAGCAGCCCCAGTGGTATACAGGCCCCAGTGGTATACAGGCCCCAGCGGTATACAGGCCCCAGCGGTATACAGGCCCCAGCGGTATACAGGCCCCCTCCGCAGTGGTATACAGGCCCCCTTCGCAGTGGTATACAGGCCCCCTCCGCAGTGGTATACAGGCCCCCTCTGCAGTGGTATACAGGCCCCCTCTGCAGTGGTATACAGGCCCCCTCCGCAGTGGTATACAGGGCAATCCCTTGCTGCTGCACACCTGTAAAGTAATACATCATTATACTTATCCCTGTCGCTGTCGCCGCTCTGACACCGCGCTCCTCCGGGTCTTCATGCTTCTTCCTGCTTGTGACCGGCGGGCGCAGGCAATGACGTTGTTGCCTGTGCGCGGGAGGAGGAAGCATGAAGACCCGGAGGAGCGCGGTGTCAGAGCGGCGACAGGGATAATTATAATGATGTATTATTTTACAGGTGTGCGGCAGCAAGGGGGGCCCTGTATAACTGATGGCGGGGGGGGGCGCCTATATACCGAAGGGGGGGGGGGGGGCGGCGGCCGGCCTATGACTCGTGTATAAGCCGAGGGGGGACTCTTCAGCACATTTTTTTGTGCTGAAAAACTTGGCTTATACACGAGTATATACGGTACTCACCTCTCTTGTCACAGCTCTGGTCTCCCCAAAGTGCGTCTTCCCTCTGCATGGGTCAGCACAGGGGCGCTCACTCATGACGTCATCGTTCCCTGCCGTGCTGAGCTACAGAGTGCAGACAGCGGTGGCCGAAACTTGGGAGAATGCGGCCAGCAGCGGCATCCGCAGAGGGCTGGAGCTGTCACCGAGCCCCCTGCGGATGCTGCCCTCTGCTTACTAGCAGCAACTAACTTGGGTCGCATCATGATAGGTGTACCCCTGCACTTCCTAGGGTTGCACATATCTTTGTGCAGAGCGGACATTTTTCCTGATAGCATCTATATACAGGAGATACTAAGTTGTGGACTGCATACTCGCTATCAGTAAATGCAGTGTTTTGGATGCAGTGTGTTGCCGCTGCCTCCAAAGCGCTGCATTTTACAGTACCCGCATAGTGGATGGGATAAATCCGATGTTCACTGTGCTTCTCCCCACCGCAGTGTGTTTTCACCTGCACTGCAGGTTTCCGGACTTCTGCATCTCCGCAGCATATTTCATTCAAGCTGCGGCGTCAGAAGCGATCACCATCAGGTGTACACAGGGAGAAGCCGCCCTGCACTCACTGCAGATCATGGGTACAGGGCGGCTGCGTTCTCCCTGTGTACACCTGTGGGTCTACTCAGGTCCAAGACGCAGTGTCTCCAGACCATGAGCACGTACCCTTAATCAGTATTTATAGTATCTCTGGATGCAGTGAACAAATAACAGCAATTCTTGTAGGGTTTTTATACATATTTTTTTACATGTTTCGCATGGGTTAAATAATTTGATTTTTGTTCAGCTCAAATTTTTAGAGTTGAAATTGCAAACACTATGGGCCTTGTCACACCTGCGCTAGGCTGCGTTTGGCTGCATTGCGTTAGCACTGTGCAAACGCAATCAAGCGCAAATCTAACGCTGTGCGTTAACACTGCCATTATACGCTATGGGCGAACGCATACAAACGCAACCCCAAGCGCAAGTGCAAACTGGGACTGTGTTTGAACACATGGGCTAGTCTTAGCGCACAGAAAACGTAGCATTACACATTTCCTGTGCGCTAGGACTAATGCATGTGTTCAAACGCAACCCCCTTTTGCACTTGTGCTTGGGGTTGCGTTTGCATGCGTTCACCTATAGCATTTAATGGCAGTGTTAATGCAATGCAGCCAAACGCAGCCTAGCACAGGTGTGAACTGGGCCAATTTATATATATATTTTTTAATTGTAGTATTTATCAGCTTTTTATTGTTTTCCTGTGTTGTACATTATTGCTCAGTGCTGTTTGCTGCACTATTCTATGCTGGTACTTTAGTAAAGTATGGGAATGTTCACTGCTATCTCTCTTGAGTCATTCATGTAAAATACAGAATTATCAGGACTCCCTGCAGTGTTCACACTGATAATGTGACTACAGGCAGCACAGAGCCTGAAATACAGGCCATAGATCTAGAGGAGCTGAGGTGTCTGCCTGGCCTGTGGGGGTTCTGTGCACACACCTGTAAATGTAGAGATCAGCAGGAAGACAGTAATTAAAGAGTTAAACGGAGGAAAGCTGTTTATGTAGCAGGAGGATGTGCAGAGCTCTATACTGATCATTACCGTTTACTTTTGCCCCGAACTCCGGAGGATTCTCACAGCTGGAGCTCAGTCTGGTCTGGTGCAGCTGTATCCCCTGAGAGCTTCAGAGTCCTCAGTCCTGCCCTCCACAGCCGCCCGAAGTGGAGAGAATGGGGCCAACAGCAGCAGTGGCAGGACCATATGAGCAGGAGCAGCATCTTTAGGGCCGACGCTACCACCAGGTCCTCTGCTGAATTTGCCGCCCTCTGGCTACCAGCAGGTGGCGCCACCTGGGACAAACACTTCAACTTGACTCATGGATGATACGGCCCTGCCTATGGGCTGCGGTTTCTGATCCGGTTTTGAGCACTTTTACTGCTCAAAACCGGATCGGGATCGGCAGTGCCCTGCTGCAAATGTGACCCTAGCCTATGAGTAAATTCACCCACATATCTGCTCCACTTTAGCAGCCACTTATCTGATGAAGATTGATTACAGATCGTAACGCTATAACATTCTATGCTGCTGGATTCTAGATTGCCAATATTAACAACTCACTATTTTCAAAAGAACGTTTGAGTGCCGAGTTCATTATTTTCTAATACTTAAAAATATGTGTTTGTGTCCACTAGAGGAAAGCGCACCGTCGCATCTACAATCACGATATTATGCACAGCCATCTCATTTGATTCGTTGAACATCAAAGATAGAGATGAGCTAGTAGTCAAATACTCGGCATCGCTATATTCGTGCCGAGTAGATTGTAATACTCGGGTATTCGGTGCGAGTAGCCAATCCAATTTTGTTAGTTAATGGGAAATGCAATTAATTGTCTGCTGGACCCATAAAAGCGGTGTGGGGGCTCAAGATAAGGCTGAAATGGGTGCATGATTGCCATAAGTGCGAGTTATGACGGAGGATATCTTCTGACAGCTCAGTGTGTAAGTGGTGTAAAGAGACTGATCTGCCCTAGGGGCTGTGTGACGGTTAACGCAGGAAGAAGCCACTCATCATCATCACAAGGGCTTCACAATTATAAAGCTTGGACTACAGGCACTGTTGTTCCACTGCCACTGCGCAATGTGCAGGCATAGTGTCTACAAAAGTTAGCCCAAGGGGCTGTATCATGTTTGATGAAGGAAGCAGGCCTAAAGGGCCAAACAATTATGAAACTAGGACTACTAGGACTACTAGCATAGTTCTTGTAGTGCCCAATGTGCATGCATAGCCATAGTGTCTCCAAAAATGCGCCCAAGTGGCTGTATCATGGTTGATAAAGGAAGCAGGCCTCTACGGATAAACAATAATGATGCCAGGACTACTAGCACAGTAGTTGCAGTGCCCAATGTCCAGGCATAGCCATAGTGTCCCCAAAAATTAGCCCAAGGGTCTATATTATTGTTGAGGAAGGAAGAAGGCTTCCAGGGCCAAACAATTATGAAGCTAGCCTAGGGCGACTAGTACAGTACTTGCAGTGCCAAATGTCAAGGCATAGCCATAGTATCTCCAAAAAGTAGCTCAAGAGGCTGTACCATGGTTAATTAAGGAAGCAGGCCTCAAGGGCCAAACAATTACAAAGCTAGGGTTACTAGGACTACTATCATAGTTTTTGCAGTGCCCAATGTGCACGCATAGCCATAGTGTCTCCAAAAAGTAGCCCAAGGGGCTGTACCATAGTTGATGAAGGAAGAAGGCCTCCAGGGCCACACAATTATGATGCCAGGACTACCAGCACAGTAGTTGCAGTGCCCAATATCCAGGCATAGCCATAATGTCTCCAAAAAGTAGCCCAAGGGGCTGTACCATGGTTAATAAAGGAAGCAGTCCTCAAGGGTCAAACAATTATAAAGCTAGGACTACTAGGACTGCTAGCATAGGTTTTGCAGTGCCCAATGTGCAGGCATAGCCAGAGTGTTTTCAAGAATTAGCCCAAGGGGCTGTATCATTGTTGATGAAGGAAGCAGGCCTTAAGGGCCAAACATTTGTGATGCCAGGACTGATAGCACAGTAGTTGCAGTGCCCAATGTCCAAGGATAGCTAGAGTGTCTCCAAAATTAGCCAAAGGGGCTGTATTATGGTTTTTGAAGGAAGGAGGGTCTAATCACAAGTGCCTCCGATGGGAAATAATAATTAACAGAACATTTTTTTTAGCTTATTGACCATGAGGTACATGTTGTGGAAGCAGGCGTTTAAAACATGTGTAAGAAGAAGAAAAGGGGCTTGTATGGGAAGGGATAGACATGATCAAAAGTTGCCTAAAATAACATTTTGGGTGACTTTAGGTTGGGATGCTGTTATCAAGAGGGCTTAAATACTCTTGTGAAATCCAGTCCTTGTTAAATTTGATCAGAATCAACCTGTCTGCATTCTCTGTAGTCAGCCATGTGCGTGTATCTGTGATGATTGCCCCAGCAGCACTGAAAACAAGCTCTGACATCACACTACCGTGTTTCCCCGAAAGTAAGACACTGTCTTACATTTTTTTTACCCCAAAAAGTCCCACTATGTCTTACTTTCGGGGTATGTCTTATATTGGGAAAATAAATGTCGATTTTTGTTTTAACCATAAAATACAGCCCCCAGCAGTGTGGTATACAGCAACCTCCCCAGTGGTATATACAGGCCCCAGCAGTGTTACAGCAGCAGCCCCAGTGGTGTATACAGCTGCAGCGCCCAGTGATGTATTCAGCTGCAGCGCCCAGTGGTGTATACAGCTGCAGCCCCCAGTGTTGTATACAGCAGCAGCCCCCAGTGGTGTATACAGCTGCAGCCCCCAGTGGTGTATACAGCAGCAGCCCCCAGTGGTGTATACAGAAGCAGCCCCCAGTGGTGTATACAGCTGCAGCCCCCATTGGTGTATACAGCAGCAGCCCCCAGTGTTGTATACAGCTGCAGCCCCCAGTGGTGTATACAGCAGCAGCCCCCAGTGGTGTATACAGCTGCAGCCCCCAGTGGTGTATACAGCAGCAGCCCCCAGTGTTGTATACAGCTGCAGCCCCCAGTGGTGTATACAGCTGCAGCCCCCAGTGGTGTATACAGCTGCAGCCCCCAGTGGTGTATACAGCTGCAGCCCCCCCTCATGAGTATACAGGCACCCTTCCCCCTTGCTGCCGCTAACCTGTAAAGTAAAATATCATTCTACTTATCCCCGCCGGTGTCCCGCTGCTGTCCCGCCGCTATCACGCTCCTTCGCCTTCATCTGTCTTCCATCTCTGGCGCACAGACAATGAAGTCAGTCTGTGCGCCGGATAAGGAAGTCGGATAAAGCCGGATGAAGACTGAAGAGCGTGATGGCGGCGGGACAGCAGCGGGACACCAGCGGGACACCGGCGGGGATAAGTAGAATGATATTTTACTTTACAGGTTGGCGGCGGCGGCAGCAAGGGGGGGGGCGCCTTTATTTTCATGGGGGGTGGCTGCAGCTGTATACACATTTGGGGCTGCAGTTGTATATACCGTGTTTCCCCGAAAGTAAGACAGTGTCTTACTTTCGGGGTATGCCTTACATTACCCGACCCCCCTAAAACCGGCACCATGCCTTACTTTTGGGGACGCCCTACTTTCGGGGAAACACGGTAGCAGCAGGGCAGGCCAGCACCTCCAAGACATATAAGGAAAGGTTGGACCAACTATACAGCTTGGATACCCAGTAATTAAATGGAACTGACTTCCGGTTCCGGCGCCTCCATGTGCAGCCGTGACTAAGGGCTGCTCCGCTCCCCGCCTCAGCAAATCCGCCGACATCCAGCCTCCAGCTTGGCACCGGGCACCAAAAACTACAGTGGCGGCTGCAACAACACTGGGAGCGTCCATCACGATCGCGATGGATCGCTTCGTCACAAGGAATCGGAGAGGAGAGAAGACGGCGGCGCACCATGAGGAAATCGGTAATGGCGGGCAGGGCGGACATAGCGTGCATAGCGCGCAGTCAGATTTAATAGCAGCAGGAGGGATGAGGAAGCCCGGGACCGGAGCTGGAGCTAGCATGACTAGCGATAATGGTGTGGAGGAGGAGAGGAGATCAGCAACAACAGCCGCAGAGTCTCCAAAGGGCACATCTCCAGAGCAATTGCAACATGCAGCAGCTGCCATGAGTAAACAATCCCTGAGCTGCCCCCCTACAGACAAGGAAGCTACAGGTGAAAGGCAGGGTCCAGGAGACAGTGGAGTGATTATGGATGGCAGATGGGGAGCCCCTCACTTTGACTATAAGGCACTGGCAAAAGAGCTTGCAATTCACCTGGCAGATGACTTTAAATCAGCAGTGGCTGAAATGGTAACAGCCACAACAAAAGACTTAACAGCCAAAGTAGAGACACATGATCAGCAACTTACTGAAGCTGAATCAAGAATCAGTGCAGCAGAAGATAGAATACAGGAGTTGGAAGAACAGTTAATGTCTTTACAACATCACTCTGAATATGCCCATGCAAAACTTGAGGACATTGAAAACAGGGCAAGGAGGAGCAATCTCAAAATAGTGGGTCTCCCTGAAACCATCCCTATGAACCAGTTAGAGGAAATCTTTGAGGTGGATCTTCCCAAAGCTTTGGGTCTCACCCATAGATGTAAGACGGAGCGCTCCCACAGAATTGGCCAGATGAGGGAGCCACAGGACAGGAGGGCGACATCAGGATCTACTGCCTCCACCACTACCAAAGAGTTTACTAAAGCTAGACATGCCATAGCAAAGTACCTTAACCACCGAGACAAGGAGGAAATACTGCGCGCTTACAAGGCCAAAAAGCATCCTCTATTAATACACGGCCACAGAGCTCTGGTATTCGCGGATTATTCTATAGAAGTTACGCGCCGCAGAAGGTCTTTCAGTGAAGCGTGCTCGATACTTCATAGAAGAAACATTCGATTCCAGCTGAATTTCCCAGCGACATTGAGGTTCAGGTCTAGAGAGGGAGTCGTGTTGACCTTCTCTGACCCTGACAAAGCAATGACAGCTATTCGTGACAACACGAACTCTCCAGGATCGACGACATCGCTGTCACCACCTCACAATCCCACAGGATCCCCTGTGAAATTCAATTCTAACACAGATCTGGACTCTGAGACTGATAGAGGCTCTGTAAGATCCTATAGACTGAGATCAAACTCCCTGATAGACGAAGAGGCGGGGAAGAAGAAACCACCATTAGAGACTCCACGACAACAGAGACAACCGGGATCTCGCTGGCAGAAAAAAAGATGAGAGTGGAGTGAGAGACCATCGACATTATTCAATAACTGTAATACTTATTTAATGGACATAACGGACACAAGTGCGGTGAAACTGTCCGACGAAGAGAGACACACAGGATAAGCGTGAGGAGACAAGTTTTGATGTTTTGTTTCTTTCCCCATACTGCTCCTCTCTTCTCTCTATTGTTTCTACGTTTTCTTTTCTCAGGTCTCGTATTTTCTCTTGATGAGAAGGGCAGAACTTGGTAAGATGTCATAGAGCATTAATTGCCTCCTCAATGCTCAAAGTGAAATGACAGGAGAACTGAATATGACACTGCCGAGGGGATTATACTATCTATATTCCTATAAAGGCGAACATACTGCTACTGCTACTGTTATTGTTATTATGAGGTTAAGATGTTGGCTATATTTTGTTCCTGACGTGACGGGGATACAAGCACTGATTGACGGGGGGGGGGGAAGGAAAAAAGGACGAAAAAGAAAGAAAAAAGTGGGCTCCTAAAGGAACGCCAGGCTGGGAAACACTTTAATATAATTTAACATGTATGTTAAGTTGGGGGAGGGGCTGAGGCGGGGCGGAGATATGTTGGTCGACTGCACTCGAGGGAAGAAGTGAAGTGTTCTTATTGGACAGATGGATGGAGTTGGTGTGTTAGAAAAAGGGGGGGGAGGGATAAGGGGGGGGAAAAATTGGGAATTATCTACAAACCTGTGGTCAACAAAATGTGCATTTCCTGTTTTTTATTTTACTTACTTCAGTGTACACCTGAGCTTTCAACATCTGTGTGGACTGCGATCAAAAAGAAAGTAGAGGCCCCGTGTGGGGAGGATTCTGATGGTTAGGTGGGTCTCCTGGAATGTTAAGGGGTTGCGCTCCCCAGCGAAGCGCATGATGGTTCTTCGCCATCTTAAAAAATTGCACATAGATATAGCTTTGCTCCAGGAGACTCACCTGACATCGGAAGACTTCTTCCGCCTTAAAAAACTGTGGGTGGGGGAGGTCCTTGGGTCTAGTGCAGTGGAAAGGAAAGCGGGAGTTTTGATCTTAATACATAGGTCCCTGGCCCACTCAATAATCTCTACATCAAGTGATAGCGAGGGTAGGTTGTTTCAGATGACGATACAGATTCAAAACGATGTCTTCAACATTTATAATGTATATGCACCGAATGCAAATCAGAAGCCCTTCTTCCTACATTTACAGAACAAAATACTTCAAGAGCCGGGGGCTAATAAAATAATGGGAGGGGACTTTAACACGGTGATGAGGGTAGAAGAGGATAGACGCTCCCCAACATATACAGGGAAGGGAAATCAGAATGAGAAGGGCTTGAAGGCAGAAAGTGCCCTAGCATCTTTGGCGAAACTTGTGGGGCTGTCGGACACATGGAGAGTGGCTAACCCCTTGGGTAGAGAATTTACTCACTTTTCACATCCCCATGGATCATGGTCCAGAATAGATATGCTTTTTTGGGTCCACTAAGATACTACAAAGACTGATAAATATTAAAATTGAAGACATGGTAATTTCGGACCATAGTCCAGTGGTTTTAGAGATTACAGATAATTATGAAAAAGGAACTGATTATCTGTGGAGGTTTCCTGACACATTTACTAAAGAAGAAAATTTCACCAAATTATTGGGAGAATGGTGGACGCACTACAGTATAGATAACTTGGGCCATAGATCTGATCCGGGACTATTCTGGGAGACCGCAAAAACAGTCATGAGAGGTCATATAATGGCATACAGCATGGGGATCAAAAAAAAGGCTAAGGAAAAATTTGTAGAAACTAGTGCGAAGGTAAGAACCGCTTATCTACAATATAAAGACACCATGGCGAATCCTGACAGAGAGATATGGCTGCAAGCTAAGAAAGAATTTGATGAGTGGGCAAGAAAGCGGGAGAATATATTTAAAAATAGATTAGAGCTTGAATTACATAAATTTGGGGACAAAAGTGGGAGACTGTTGGCAAGATTAGCCCGAGGGAGATATACCTCTTCCCCTATCCAATCAATAAAAGATAAGCAGGGTAACTTGTGGAGCGACCCTAAGAATATTGTAAAAACGCTGGGCAGGTTCTATGCTTCTCTATACCAAGAAAATACAATAACTAACCCAGAAAAGCCTTATTGGCTAAGTAAAATCAAAATGCCATCCATCGCCCAAGAAGATATCAATATCTTAAATGATCCAATTACGATTGGAGAAATTGAAGCGGCAATAAAAAATTTAAACCCTGGTAAGGCCCCAGGACCAGATGGTTATAATGGAGCTTTTTACAAAGCAATGAGAGAACAGATCTCCCCGATTCTTTGCGACTTATATAACGACATATTACGGGGATCTCCTATCCCAGACAGGATGAATTTAGCATACATTAAATTGATCCCCAAAGCAGACAAAACGCCCACCGACCCAGCAAGTTATAGGCCAATATCTCTGATAAATCAGGATCTGAAACTCTTGTCTAAGATTTTGGCTGATAGATTGGCGATGATTTTGCCCAAAATAATATCCACACATCAGGCAGGATTCATTAAGGGACGATCGACAACCACAAACGTCCGAAAGGCGATGCTGTTGTTGGATATTATGAGGAAAAGAACGAAACTACAAGAGGGGAACCCAGCCATGATCACCTTAGACGCTGAGAAAGCATTTGATAATGTCAGGTGGTCATGGCTGGGTACAGTATTGGATATGGTGGGTCTTACGGGTCCCTTTCGGCACTATATACAGACTCTCTATAGTACTCCTAAAGCCTGCGTGAGTATACCAGGATTTCTATCCGACTCCTTCACCCTCCAGAAGGGAACGAGACAAGGTTGTCCTTTGTCCTCCCTTCTCTTTAACTTGGCAATAGAGCCTCTGGCACTATATCTGGAGGAATGTAATCCTTACGCGGGCTTCACAGTGGGAGTTAGAGAGATCAAAATCTCACTATTTGCGGATGATGTCATCCTGTATGTCCAACACCCTGAACGAGATCTTCCAAAAATTCTGTCAGATATAGAGATGATAGGCAAACTAACTGGGTTTTCCCTCAACAAAAATAAATGCGAAGTTCTGTTTATGGATCCGGGGAATAAGATGCAGGGCCAACAATATCTCTGCGGCCTACCAATAAGGAAAGATAGCATTAAATATCTGGGAATACACCTAGCCAGAACACCGGAAATGACATACAAAATGAATTTCCTGCCAATTATACAGAAGATAGAACAGGAATTGGCAAGATGGATAGGACTGCCACTCTCTCTGTTGGGACGAGGCCATTTACTAAAAATGGTCAGTTTTGCTAGATTGCTATACCCCCTTCAAACTATCCCCATGTTGTTGAAACATAGTGACATAAATAGACTTAATAAAGCTTTCTCTAAATTTTTATGGAGAGGTAGAAGACCCCGTCTAGCCTATGCAACCTTGATTCAGTCTAAGCAAGAGGGAGGACTACAGCTCCCGGATGTTCGGGGATACAATCTAGCGTGTATCCTACGTAATGTCCTTGATTGGATCAGAAGCACAAATAGATTCTCCGATACCACTCTAGAGGGAGAATGGGCCAGACCTTGGGATCTAGTAGCCTTATTACACTCACCAATACCCTTTCTACCCCCTCATTTAAAGAACACGGTGATATATAAGGACACAATAGCGACGTGGAAGGAGGTCAGGAAAAAACTCAAGCTAGCATGGAAAATTTCGAAACTACTTAACCCCTGGGGCTGTCCGTCTTTTCCTCTGGGGCGTGAAAATTCATTGTTTAAGTTGTGGAGAGATAGAGGTATTAGGACGTTGGGAGATCTCATGAATCTGGAGGAAAAAAGGTGGATGTCAGAGAAAGAGGTCTTGCATAAATATAATTTAGCCCAATTCCACGCTTTGCAATATCGTCAGTTGAGGCATCATCTCCTAGCACATCTACGAGATATATCAGGGGAATTGGAGAACTCCTTGTGGTCTGAACTTATCTCTATGGATAAAGATGAGGTATCTATTACTTCAATATATGCCAAATTAAAACAGGTTCTTAGACCGCAAGGAAAGAGAGGCCAATTTAATAAATGGCGTAAGCATTTCACAGACCCGGAGCTTTCACAGAAAATCCTTGAGGGATGGGGCACGATCAGACAACATATTATTAATGAGAGATGGAGGGATTCACAATTTAGGATCATGCACGGTACCATACAGGGTTTTAACATTCCTCCCTCTAAAACCAACCAGGAAAGAAAGGTCCATTGCCCAAAATGCAAAACGCCCATGACTGACTTGGAACACGGTCTGTGGTCCTGTGCCGAGACTCAGAAATACTGGAGAACAATAGATGCATGGACTAGAAAGATTTGTGGGGATATGGGAGAGCTAGACCCGATGAGATGGATTTTTCATTATCACCCAGCTTCCCAAATGATAAAGCAACCCCATGTATTATGGCACTACATTGCGTTGATAGCAAAGAGGCTCTTACTCCAGTACTGGCTCAATGACAGGCCTCCAGACCTTGCCCAGGTGAGAATGACGTTGCACCACACATTGTCACTTGAATCCATAGATACACTTCGCAACCCGACTAAATTGGCCAAAAAATTCTTTTTCAAATGGAGACGCTTCATTGAAACTGAGTTCACAGATGTGGAAATTAGAAATTTTATGCTGCCCTTCCGAACATCGACATGGTATGCTCTGGAAGAACTAGAGGGTACACTGGGTAGGCTGAGGTGTTAGGTATAGGAGATGTAATAATTTTTGATACAAGATTGGAAATGTTTGCAATATTTTCTTTATTTGAATGAATAATGGTTAATGTATGTGGATAATTTCATATGGGAGGGGGGGAGGGAGGGACATGGGGATAATATACTGTACAATACGAAAACTTTGATTTATATTTTACTGATCAACACAGTTTTCTGTATGAATATTTGATTCTTTTACTTAATTCTGTACAAATATTTTGATGATTAAAACCCAATAAAAATGATGATTCAAAAAAAAAATAAATGGAACTGAAGCATCAGGAAGGATGTGTCGAGCCCCAGGCTTTTGGGTACTCGGGTATCAGGCTTCAGGGGTAGCGTTGCTGTGTCACGGGGAATGGTGGCCGTGCCTGATCCTGTGTTCTAGGTGACACTTCAAAAAGGGGTTATATTTACAGAGGATTTTATATACAGTTCTCGTGATGCCACCTGTAGTTCCTGGTGATGGGTCACCAGCGCAGCCACAGCCCGCCGGAGGTAGATGGTAATGCGGCTAGTTGGTAAAGTCCTCTACAGGTAGGGCTGGACCTCCGAGGCAGTGTTCCTTTAAAGGGAACAGGTTGATGCAGAAGAAACACAGGCAGAGGCAAAGTCACTTGCTCCCGGGTACTTTACTGGAAACTTGTAGCAGTATCAGTTACAGTTCACAGTTCACAGTTCAGCACTTAGATGTTACAAGAACAGGTAGCTTAACAGGTGGCTGCAAGTGAGCTATTTTTAGGATTACAGTTTTGTCTCCATATTTTGCCCCTGTTTTGACTGTTTTACTACTGACCCAGCTAGTTTTACTACACTTATCCCAGACTCATTCCTCTGGCCAACAGCTGCTCCATATATTTAACTCTGTTGTCCAAATCGCTATATGGGTTAAAGGATGAAGGTCAGGATTTCTGTGAGACCTACTAATAGGAGTAGCTTAAGTCAATGCTGTACAAAGTTGTTGTTGTTTTTTTTGAGTCACTCGCCCCGACAGATCCATACACACACTCAGTTCAACTCCAGCAACTAATGCAATATTTAAATTTTCTTACATTTCTTTAAAAACCTGCATTAAATATTTATAATACATACTATCCAAAAAGCAGTGTTTCAACAATTTAAAATAAAGTGCATATACAATCAACATAAAGTGATTCTAAAGTAATTGTTCTTGAAAGAAGTTTAGTTTCAACCAATTAATGACGTCTGGGAGAATAGCTATTCTCCTTGTGGAGAGCATTCTGCTGGCCGGCATAAGGAGATATAGCCGTAATGCTCCTCTGGGAAATATGTAAATTGTCACTTCAGTGAGGAAATAGACGAACTCTAATGATTGCTACCTTTATTAGGTGGCACTAGAGTTCCTCACTGAAGTGACAATTTGCATACAACCAATTACCGTATATACTCGCGTATAAGCCGAGTTTTTCAGCCCAAAAATTGGGCTGAAAAGTACCCCCCTCGGCTTATACGCGAGTCAGTGCTGTATACCGATGTATACATCGGTACATACCGATGTATACATCGGTATACAGCAACCCCCGCATCCCCAGTAATGCAGGGCCCCCCCAGGGTCTCTCCGGTCACCTGTAAAGCAAGCTATACTTATCAGTGTCCCACTCGCACCCGCCGCTGCCGACATCCACGATCCTCCATCTTCATGCGACTCCTCTTCCTGTTTCTGTGCGCGTCGCCGGCAATGACGTCATTCCCGGCGACGCGCACAGGAAACAGGAAGAGGAGTCGCATGAAGATGGAGGATCGTGGATGTCGGCAGCGGCGGGTGCGAGCGGGACACTGATAAGTATAGCTTGCTTTACAGGTGACCGGAGAGACGCTGGGGGGGGCCTGCATTACTGGGGCTGCCTGTATACTACCGCTGGGGCTGCTATATACCTCTGGGGCACTGTATACTACCACTGGGGCTGCTATATACCTCTGGGGCCCTGTATACTACCACTGGGGCTGCTATATACCTCTGGGGCACTGTATACTACCACTGGGGCTGCTATATACCTCTGGGGCACTGTATACTACCACTGGGGCTGCTATATACCTCTGGGGCCCTGTATACTACCACTGGGGCTGCTATATACCTCTGGGGCACTGTATACTACCACTGGGGCTGCTATATACCTCTGGGGCCCTGTATACTACCACTGGGGCTGTATATACTACCACTGGGGCTGTATATACTACTGGGGCTGCGTGTATACTACCACTGGGGCTGCTGTATCTACCTCTGGGACTGGTGTATACCACACTGCTGGGGGCTGTATACTTGTGCTAGGGTCCACCCTCGGCTTATACACGAGTCAATAGATTTTCCCAGGTTTTGGGGGCAAAAGTAGGGGGGTCGGCTTATACACGGGTCGGCTTATACACGAGTATATACGGTAATAAAAAAATCTTACCACGTAAAAGATTAATTAGAAACAGACCCTTAAATAGACCCTTAAATGTGTTTCTCAAGTTGTCTATTGAGCAGCTTACAACTCTGCAGTCTTCTCACAGTCTCCTTACTTCCTAATTTCTGGCTGAGTGGGATGAAGTGATAGTTAAAGGGAACCTGTCACCTCATTTTACCCCCCTATTCTACCACTACCTGTTCCTGCACCTTCCTAGCTGATCCCTAACCATCCCTGTCTTACCTAGGAGTGCCCAATAAAGAGTAAGAAAAAGACTTACATAGTTACGTGTAGTCGGTGGTGGGTGGGCTCCAGGGCTCCATTGTCTCCTCCTAGCTTGCTCTCAGCATGCCCCGCTAGACGTCATTATTCTTTCTTCTGTCCGTCCTCTATTTGAAATTCCCTCCTCTTCCGATGATGATGTGTCAAGCCAAAACGTCATATCCGACCCGGTGCTTTGTAGGGGCTGATCACGTGGTAAGGGCCGGCTTCAATATGCGCACTGCGCATGAGCCATACCAAGCCCGTTCCACGTGATCTACTCCCACAATGCACCGCCTCCGGCCTGTCGAATCATCATCATCATCAGAAGGGTCGGGAATTTCAAATTGAAGACGGACAGAAAAAAGAATAATGACGCCCAGCGGGAAACGTGCTGAGAGCAAGCCAGGAGGGGACAATGGAGCCCCAGAGTACGGATGCGGTCTACACGTAACTATATAAGACTTTTTCTTACTCCTTATAGGGCACTCTTAAAGTACCGTCACATGCGGCAATATTGCTAGGCAATTTCACTAGCAATTTGCTGGTTGCAGTGAAATCATGGACACATTGTTCTATTTTGCTGCTGTGTACAAATGGAACAATGTGTCCATGATTTCACTGCAACCAGCAAATTGCCAGTGAAATTGCCTAGCAATATTGCCGTGTGTGATGGTACCGTTAAGTGAAACAGGGATGGTTAGGGATCAGCTAGAAAGGTGCAGGGACAGGTAGTGGTAGGATAGGGGGATAAATCGAGGTGACAGTTTCCCTTTAATAACAGTGCTTTAATATTAGTAGAATTTTAAAGCTCAGCAGAAGTTCTTCTGCAATACATTCTGCTATCTGTGGTTTGTTCTAAGTCTACACCATTATCACTGTATTTAAATGTAGAGATGAAAAGACATTTGAACAAGTGTACAGATAGGGACAGTAAGAGCCATGATGTTGGATGTCTTAGATTGTGATTCTACAAGATTGATAACTGCAGCTTGGTCAAGAGAATGAGTGGGAGCGGGAGGAAGGTGAGCAACTGACTGCTGTATAGAAATCAATTGCTTGGAAAGAGGTAAGGGGTGCAGAGCTCATCTTAAATTAGTACACCCCCTTTGAAAAGTAAGATAAAAAAAATACTTTACTGAATACCAGAACAATTACCAAAACTTTTAAAGACTGAGTTTCATCATTTTATTTAGAAAAATGCATTTAAAAAGATGCATGGCACCTACAATTAAACACAGTAGTGTCCCAATGTGGGACTGTGTGAGTGTTTGGCAGGGGTCACACTACCGTCAATAGCTGCTTTTACTGGGATGCGCTTAATACCTAGAAATTTTCTCCAGAAGCGCATACCGTTAACGCTATTCACTTCTGGAGAACGCTGCCCCATAGCAACCCACAGTGTACCTTGGCAGCAGCCGCACACAGAGCTGCTGGTCGGCCGCTTTTCCGGAGCGCAGAGGAAAACGCTGTCAGCAGTGTTTCTTGTGTTCTCCTAAAATGCGTCCGTCATGCAGCTGTGTGCGCGGCCGCTGTCAAGGTACACTGTTGCTTGCTATGGGGCAGCGTCAGCAGCCAGGGCTTCCCATTAGCGCTTGCCGCTTCTGCTGAAAACTTCTTAAGTTTTCAACGAAGCCGTCAGGAGCTGGGCCAGACGCAAGTCTCCATTCAACATCCAGGCTCCCAATGAGATCATCCGTGAAGAAAACTAAGAGGTAGTGGTTGCGATATGTCAACAACTTGTTCATTGCATGTCTAGAAGATTTGGTGCTGTTCTTAGAAATGATGGAAGTCATACAAAATTCTAAATGCTGTATTTTTTAATGTGGGCTGTATTCATTTTTGCATCAACTAATTTGAGTAAAACTGAAGATTTTGGAATGAAAATAATGTTATTAATGTGTGATTTTAATATTAAAGAAAATGTTCTATAAAACTGAATCTTGCAAAATTTTTGGAAATCGTTCTTGTTTTCAGTGAAACATTGATTACTTTTCAAATGGAGTGCGCACTATATATTAGGAGAATCTGTCTGGCCAAAAATCCACATGTAAAGGTACTTTCACATCAGCGTTTTTTTTTAAATCGCGGCAGATGCGGTGAAAAAACGCATCTGCCGCGATTACCGCATAACCGCTGCACTTGCGGCACACTTGCGGCACAGTTGCGGCAAGCCCCATACAATGTATATGGGGGCTTGCGGCAGGTGCGACAAGTGCGGTTTTGGCACTTGCGGCAGGCGCCAAAACCGCACTTGCCGCACCTGCCGCAAGCCCGCATATACATTGTATGGGGCTTGCCGCAACTGTGCCGCAAGTGCAGCAGTTATGCGGTAATCGCGGTAGATGCGGTTTTTTTCACCACATCTGCCGCGATTTAAAAAAAACGCTGATGTGAAAGTATCCTAACTGGTATCACTTTTTAATTCCTCACTCTAAGCTCTCTCTATTTATGTATTTCCATTATTTATGCTTCCCCCTAGCCTCTGTACACTTCAAAATAAAAGATTAATTCCCTCTGTCAATCACAGTGAGCTCTCTGCTGCCCACTCCCCACAGGATGAATAATTCATGCTGCATTACACTGTCCTGTGATTTGTCTGTTGTGTGACTCATTCACTGCAGACAGAGAAGGGAGGGGTGATGAGGTCTGTGATCTTTGCTGCAGCTATGAACTCTTCATGCCATTGTATGTATTTGAAACACATGTGCAGTGTGTGCAGGCTGAGATATTTCTATGTGATTATTAGAACATTTAATCATTTGATCAGTAGATACATTACATGTCTGAAGGAAAACCAACCCTCATATACATAGTCAGAAATCTTACAGACAGCCCAGACTGCAGAACAAAACACCTCCCCAGCACAGAGCACAGAGGGGAGGGAGAGAACACCAGCTTGGATGGGTGTGGATATTTTAATGACACTTATACAGCAGCCAGATAAACGACTGGTAATATAATGGAGAGGACTAATGCAGGACCTCCCTTCAGGGTATGAAGATGCTGATAGCGTGGAAACTACAAATGGTACAATAATGATTTTACATGTTTTTAAAAGGTCTGCCCAGGCACTATTCAAGGGTAATATTAGTATCAGACTGAAAAATGACCTGACAGTGTCCCTTAAGCCCTTTGGCATGGTGACTCGACTCAGTGGTTTGCACTGTAATCCTGCAGTGCTGGGGTCCTGAGTTAAAATCCCGCTAAGGGCAAAATCTTCAAGGAGCTTACATGCTTCCCGGGGCTGCGCAATGGCGGCCGCACGGACCTGCCCTCCGCTCCTGCACTGCCACCAGCCTCTGGGGCTCAGCCCTCTGCCGGACGGCAGGAGGCAAAGTGGCCCCGGGGATACGGACACCGCTGCTGTGCAGCCTACACCGAGGGAGAGAGGTATGCAGCCTGTAGGTGGAGGAGAGGTGGCGTGATGTCGCCGCTCCAGCCTCCCCTGCCCTCAGCCCTCCAGCCTACCCTGTCCTCAGCCCTCCAGCCTCCCCTGTCCTCAGCCCTCCAGCCTCCCCTGTCCTCAGCCCTCCAGCCTCCCCTGTCCTCAGCCCACCAGCCTCCCATCTCCTCAGCCCTCCAGCCTCCCCTCTCCTCAGCCATCCTCAGCCCTCCAGCCTACCCTCTCCTCAGCCCTCCAGCCTCCGCTCTCCTCAGCCCTCCTCACCCCTCCAGCCTCCGCTCTCCTCACCTCTCCTCACCCCTCCAGCCTCCGCTCTCCTCACCCGTCCTCAGCCCTCCAGCCTCCGCTCTCCTCACCCGTTCTCAGCCCTCCAGCCTCCGCTCTCCTCACCCCTCCTCACCCCTCCAGCCTCCGCTCTCCTCACCCCTCCAGCCTCCGCTCTTCTCACCCCTCCAGCCTCTGCTCTCCTTACCCCTCCTCACCCCTCCAGCCTCCGCTCTCCTCACCCCTCCATATGCAATGTACAGTATGTGTATATATGTGTGTGTATGTAGGCACTTCCGTCACTTTGTCCGCACTTCCGTCACTTTGTCCGCACTTCCGTCACTTTGTACACACACATACACATACACACACTCCGCTATACTTACCACCGGCCCTGCGTCCGCCGCCTGGATCCTCAGTCGACATGTCGCCGCCCCCGAACTACTGGATCCAATATAGCGTCCAAGAAATCTCGACAAACATATTGGATCCAGTCGTCCGGGGCCGCCGACATACTTTGTCCAAGATGGTGTCCAGGAAGTCTCGCCAGACTTCCCAGATGCCATATTGGATCCAGTCGTCCGGGGGCGGCGATATGTCGACTCAGGATCCAGGCGACGGGGAAGACGCAGGGCCGGTGGTAAGTATAGCGGAGTGTGTGTATGTGTGTATGTGTGTGTGTGTGTATTTGTGTGCTGACCACTCTGCCCACGGGCTGCACTGACCACTCTGCCCACGGCGCTGCACTGACCACTCTGCCCACGGCACTGCGCTGACCACTCTGCCCACGGCGCTGCGCTGACCAATCTCACCACACTCACTGCTAACCACTGAGCCACCGCACTCACTGCTAACCACTGAGCCACCGTGCAGTGCTAACCACTGAGCCACCGCCCAGTGCTAACCACTGAGCCACCGCGCAGTGCTAACCACTGAGCCACCGCGCAGTGCTAACCACTGAGCCACCGCGCAGTGCTAACCACTGAGCCACCGCGCAGTGCTACCCACTGAGCCACCTGTACACACACAATTCATTTCACCTCACTCCCCTAACTATTAGTAAATAAACTATATACGGATTCTAGACTACCCGATTCTTTAGAATCGGGACGCCATCTAGTTGAGAATACTTCTTTAATTGCTGAATATGGTTACAGACCTAGCGCTTGCCTTCACACTTACTTAAGGTAGGGAAGACTTTAAACTAAATGTATGATATCTTAAAACTGTTTATTACAAAGATCAAAAACATGATTTAAAAAGAGTACATAAAAATATATTAGATTCTGAAAATAAAATAAAACTGTGCTAGCAGTTTGTGTTCAGATATGCCGTGTAGCGTCCTGGCAGTATAAGGTGCCTTCTACTAGTGCTTCTGAATAGTGGTGCGATAGATGATTGTCGCTAGTTCCACTGCAATCTGCACGACCTCCTCATTTGCTGTGAAAAATAGAGGAACTGTGTTAATGGACTAAACCGGTCCACCTCACTAAAACTAGTACTATTTATAGTATTGTTCTCACCGGTTGCTGTGCTGTATGATATATGTATTTCCAGCTTGTTCGTTCCTCCTTCCTGATTCCCTTCTCCCCTGGAGATGTGATTCCCTCTATAAAACGGTAGTATATATACTGAGGGGGTCACAAAAACAAAATTATCAATAATCTCCCATTTAATATCTCCAATTTAATTGCTTCTGTTTTTTGTAATATCAAATGACCACAGTGTGACAGATCAGATGAGTATAAATAAGAACAATAATTATGTTTTACATTTCTAGTTCCTGTGAAATCCACGCTTTCACAATCCAGGCACATAAGGAAGACATTTACCATAAGCACTATGTTTACACAATATAGAAATTTACATTTTCTTTCTGGATTTGTAGATGGATAATCCCAATATTTCTAAGTAAATTTGTGGGTGGAAAATTTAATGAATCTCATCCATATATTATAAAAGAAAAACTATCAGCACAGAAATGAATGGCAAAGACTATATGAACATCAAGTTCCAATTGTTGCATATTTAATAGCAGATTACCCATAATTCTCCAGCAAATTGAACAAATAGTAAAAAAAATATAATACTTTTAAAAGAATGCAAGGCTCACCTCCTCTGGAGCTTACATTGCTCCCTTTTCAGTTTTGCCATTGGTCTCTACTCCATACAACCTCCTCTGATAACGTCTTATTGGATGTGACTGTTACAGCAAAATATTGGTTCCAGGCAAGGGAGCAGCAGAAATATCAGAAAGGATGAATATGGTGGGTTTTTTTTGTATTGTATGGCTGATTTTTGTAAATGAAATTTGGAGGAAAATCCATAATAAAATCAACTGCATAGCTGCCTCCGATTTTTACACAATTATCTACTGACAATGATCTTACAATTTTCAGTCTTTTGTAAAAATAATAATTGTGAGTTCTCTGTGATTGGCACCTGGCTAATCTAACAAGTGATAACACATAGAAAGCTTTCAAAACTACTTATGTCAGCCTATGACAGCATGAGATTGCATCCTGAAAGATTAGGACAGCTTTTCTGTAAACCTTTTTTTTTAGGGGAAAAGCCTCCCTGATAATGGTTTTCAATTCTGTTACTGGCAGTAACATATTGATCAAAACCAGAGGCTTAATATAATCATGAAAAATAATCAAAAAAAGTCCGTTCACTGGGCACTGCTAAGTTAGGAGAAGTGCTTATTTTTTCATATGGGTATATGCGAGGTGGGGCATTGCTGGCTGCCTCTGGGTGCCCGCTATATATCACATCAATAATAGCATAAAAAGAAAAAAGATAGCGGCACTCACCGGGCGTGTTTCAAAGGTGCTTTATTTGGGTACCCTCATTCCAGGGTCCCACTCAGGAGGGAGGGGGTGCAGAGACAGCAGAGATGCTGTCTCTGCACCCCCTCCCTCCTGAGTGGGACTCTGGAATGAGGGTACCCAAATAAAGCACCTTTGAAACACGCCCGGTGAGTGCCGCTATCTTTTTTCTTTTTATGCTATAATCATGAAAAAATTAACATGCCTCCAATATCAAAAGAGGAGCAGAAGTAACAGATGTAGAATTTTAATTTTTAACTTGATACACGGCACAAAACAGAAAAATTGATGCAGTAAACTGTGAATTGAATCAAGCAGGTTGTTCACTTAGGCTGGCTTCACACCACGGCGCAGTCCGGTCCGACGCTGTCAGGCATGAACCTGACAGCCCCGGACCGGATCAGCACACAGAACCGGAAGACCAAATGTGCCCTCCGGTCCGGTGTGCAGCCGGACGCAGCTGCAGCTGCTAATGATTCAGGACCACGGTTCGCAGGGAGCTAGCTGCGGTCCTGAAATCACAGAGGCGTGCAGCCGCTGGTGTCCGGTTCCCGGATCGTCCCGGACTGGGCCAATCCAGCCCCATAGGATCCTGTGTCAGGGAGCACAGGATTGCTCAGGATCCGGGAGAATACGGGCGAATCCTGGATATGGGTTTTTGGGGAGATTTTTCTACCTGGACACAAAAACGTTGCAAGCAACGTTTTTGTGTCCGGTGAGAATAATCCGAATTCTCCCGGATTCATCCGGAGAGATGGAAACCGGATGGCAGAAAGCTGCCATCTGGCTCCATCCGGCCCCATAGGCTACTATGGGGCCAAAAAACAGTCCGGGGCTGTCTGGTTTACCCCGGACAGCTCCGGACCGGACTGCGCCATGGTGTGAAGCCAGCTTTAGAAGGGCTTGACTCGAATACAGAGTGAAATGGTTCTCAATGAGAAGCTGAAGCATTTTACAGGCAGACCCTAACAGAAGGGCTGAGAAGGCAGGTAATCAATGAGGTGGATAAAAACATGATGGAATCAGCACAGGGAAGAAGCCATTAATCATCTCTGATTCCCAGATCACTATTGCAAACTAATTAAATAAATAATAAAAAATTGCTTGGGGTCACCCCCACTTTTGACAACTAGCCAAGGTATAGCATAGACTTCTGCAGTTTGATATCATTAAGCCAGGAAATTCCATGGTTGATTTGCTCTTCCAAGCCTAAAATACTGTGCCAGCCCACAGCTGCCCTAGAATAGGCGCATTCATTAGATGTGCCAATGCAGGTGCTTGGCTCGGATCTTCCGAATTGCACTGGTGCAGTGGCAATATTGAGGTAATATTTTTTTGGGGTTGATGTTAGCTATGTGATGTATGATAATATCAGCCTACAGCTGTCTGTTTTACCTTGGCTGGTTAATAAATATAGGGGGACCCTATGTAAATTTTTAAATTTATTTATTAACAAGTACAGTAAAGTACACATGTTAGGTACATATATATCCATCAAATATATATTTTGTGCCCTGTTTATGCAGTTTACTGTACTTGTTAATAAATAGATAAATAAAAAACTGATGTGGAGGTAACCCCTATTTTTGATAACTAGCCAAATTAATACAGACAGCTGAATGCAAGTTAATGCAGAGGGCTGAAATTATCGGCTAGGAAGGTCCATGGATATTGGCAACTTCCCAGCCTAAAAATACCAGCTTGCAACCACCCAACAATGGACGCATTTATTTTTTTATAATACATTGGTGAACAAGGGATAGTGTTTGGTGCAGTCTTTGACATCGTTCCCTTACTAATCTAATGTGATGCGCCAATTCTAGGGAGGCTTTAGAATTACATATTTAGGCTATGAAAGGACCAAATAACCGTGGGTCTTCCCAGCCTGAAAATACCAGCCCGCACCTGTCTGCTTGATCTTGTGTCATGATCTGCAAAGGAGCCATAAGGTGCATGCAAGACAGAAGGAAGGGGAAAGCTGACAATAGGGATAGACATGAAAAATAACCCTAGACCGTTACCCTAGGCAACTCTGAGCTCCCTGAAATCCCTAGACAGGTTCTTTTATCCTTTGCAGTGATTACTTTCCTATTAATATCTTACAATAAGCTCTGCCCTGACTAGTACACAGGGCAGCAGGAACACTAGTCCTGCGCTATGAAATAACATAAAGAGAATAAGACAGATAAGGGTAAAATAAACTTCCAGGCAGCCATCAGAAACTAGACCAAAGTGGCTTTTCTTTCCATGGCTCAAATCTCTACCCCAATACCAAGGTATAACAGGTAGGGATGAGCGAGTATACTCACTACTATTCGGTACTCACTGAATTTTAGCGGTATTCGGCTACTCGCTACTCTCCGAGTATCTTATGTGTACTCGGGAGTAGCGAGTAGTCCTAATACATTTGCAGTGCATCTGTAGATACACTGCGAAAGGATCCTAAAAGTGAATAAAAGTTGTTAAAAATAATAAAATTACATACTCACCTGTCCGACGCCTGCACCGGGACCGTCCCAGAAGACATCCGATCACTGGACAAGGACCTGTGACTGCCAGCCAATCAGATGGCCGGTAGCGATCTGGCCAATCAGATGGCGCCACGTCACAAACATGTGATCGCTAGCGGCCACCTGATTGGCCAGATTGCAAGGTCCTGACAGTACACCTAGGACCTTGCAATCTGACCAATCAGGTGGCTGCTAGCGATCACGTGGTTGTGAATTGACGCCATCTGATTGGCCAGATCGCTACTGGCCATCTGATTGGCTGGTAGTCACAGGTCCTTGTCCAGTGATCAGATGTCTTCTGTGACGGTCCCGATGCAGGCGTCGGACAGGTGAGTATGTAAGTTTATTATTTTTAACAACTTTTACTCACTTTTAGGTTACTTTCGCAGTATATCTATAGATATACTGCAAAAGTATTCGTACTTGCTATACTCGCAACTAGTAGCGAGTACCGGTACCTACTCGTTGCGAGTATAGCGAGTACGAATATTACGGTACTCGCTCATCCCTAATAACAGGCTATAACTGGCAATTACCAAAGCTAAGAGATGAGTAATTATATCAGAGGGGAGTGGCTAAAACAGAATAGCTGAGATAAAGCAGGATGAAAATCCTTGAAGACAAAAGAATAGCTTTAACCTTTGCAGAGCACATTCCCAGCTCCTCAAATCAATCTCCTTCTTGTGTGTACGATGCCGAGGGGGCATCATATCTGGACCTGGCCATTGGTATAACTTGTGAGGTTAATCTGCTTAATCATTCAAACTGCGCAAGGTGGCAATTGGGCAGCTGGGCTCCGGGTTCCGGATGATGTTGTGGTTATCTGGGTTCATGTTCATCCCGCAAACTCAAATAACTTTTCACACGGTTCTTGGCACCCAGAGCCCAGTCATAAAGTGAGCCCTTCTCTCACTTATGCCTATGCTGTGGTGCCATTCTGTGCCTGCTCTTCTGTCAGTAGACATGTTTTTCTGCTGGCAAAGATGTAGCAGAGCTGAAGATAGAAGACCCGTGGATTACGTCGGAGGGAGGTTTTTTTTCTAATAGAGATGGAGTCCTTAATGTGTTTTGTGTTTTATTTCCAATAAAAAAAAATTCTCTGTGTTGTGTTTTTTTTAATGTTTACTAAAGATTCATGATGGCTGGGTCTAATTTGTCCTGACATCATGAATTTCGGGCTTAGTACCAGCTGACAAAGCTGGATTTAACCCCATTATTATCCAGCATGCCACCTCTTCCAGGGCTGCTGGAAGAGCTCGGTAAAGCTCCTGGAAATGGCATTACGATGAATACGCCATTTCCAGGAGCAACTGCAGGCTACGATTTTCAGTGTGGGGAGCCCAAAAGCTTAAGCCTTACAAAGTTTTGAATCCCAGCCACCAGCTGCCTGGATTTAACCTTGGCTGGTGATGGAAATAAAGCGGGGGCCCATGCATTTTTTTAAATAATTAATTTAAATAATTTAAAAAAATAATGGGTTTCCTATATTTTTATTGTTAGCCAAGGTAAATCCAGGCAGCTGGGGGTGGCAGCCTGTACCTGTCCGCTTTATCTGGGAATACAAAATACCATGGAAAGCAAAGTAATTTTTTAAATTATTTATTTTTATGCAGCCAATCACAGACACCAGTTTTCTGTAACAGTGTCTGTGATTGTCTGTGTAAAAATAAATAATTTTAAAAAATGACCAACAATCCATAGTATTTTTGATTTTCAGCCCAGATAAAGTGGACAGCTACAGGCTGCCTCCCCAAGCTGCCTGGTTTTACCTTGGCTGGCAATCAAAATACAGCGGGAGTCCATGCATTTTTTTTTAATTATTTATTTAAATAATTAGAAAAAAAAAAATGGGCTCCCCTGTATTTTGATTGCCACCCAAGGTACACAGAAGGAGGAGATTGAGGAGCCAGGAACACACTGGGAATTCTATTATCATGCCCACATGCAGTGAGGGGGGAGATGGAATCATGGAAAATGGCCAGTGTAACTACATGCAGTAATCAAGAGGACTAATTAGCTTACGGAGATGTAAGTCACAAACTCATTTTTCACAATCATTATAGTACAGTTTTAGCTCAGACAGGGATGTTTAGGGATGTATTAGGAAGGTGCAGGGACATGTAGTGATAGGTTTGCGGGCACAAATGAGCTGACAGGTTCCCTTTAAACCCTGCCTATATGCCTGCTTTAATCTAAGATCTCCTTCCTATATCAACTCTGCTTGAACTGTTTCCAGATGGGAGTGTGCCAAGCATCATACCCCCAGGTATCACATAAGACCTGACAATGAAATGTGGCTAGCCAATCACAGTAAGGCCAGTTTCACACAGCTGCGTTGGCAGCTTTTAGTGGGACTCCGCTAAATACTTAGATTTTCTCAGTGAAGCGGAGATCTGTCATCCCCGCTGCTTACTGGTGACGCAACCCCTGGCTACCCGATGTTGATCGTGGTAACCAGTTCACACATCAGGCTGCCTAGTGTTTGCTTAAGCCGAGTGGACAGGGAGACACTGCAAGCAGTGTTCCCTGTCTGCTCGGCTTAAGCGGACGTCAGGCACTTTGATGTGTAGATGGTTACCACGATCAACATCGGGTAACCAGGGGCTGCGTCACCAGGAAGTGGCGGGGATGACAGATCTCCGCTTCACTGAGAAAATCTAAGTATTTAGCGGAGTCCCACTAAAAGCTGCCAACGCAGCTGTGTGAACCTGGCCTAATCCAACATGGCTATGACATTACCGTGTATGGCAGGCAATCCTGCATGTTTATTGGCGATCTAAAAGCCATGAAACATGAGGGTGGGTACTCAAGTATGGTGCATAAGTGATTGAGTAATGAGCGCACCCGAGCATCTGCAATACTTGATGAAGTAATGAGCATACCTAAGCACCCTAATACTTGATCAAGAAACGAGTGTACCTGCATCGAGTATCCATCAGTGGTGAGCACACTCACTCATCACTACTGACTACATCTGGTATAGTGTCAAATTGTCTATGTATCAACATTATCCAAAGTCATGAAAGTGATGCAGACGAGCTTTGATCAGATCTGACTGGGGTAAGAGAAGAAATAGCAGGTCCTTTATTCAATCACAGATCTTGAAGTACAGGCTACTTTTTATTCAACTGGCATAACAACTGAATTTCTTGGAGAGCAAAAAGATCCTGCAGCAGAGGGATCCAATACATAATGCTCAACAGACTACACATTATAACAAATGTGGCAATTACGCCTTTGGTGATTTTTTTTCTTAAATACCAATAATTTAGACTGAAAATACATGACTCCACTTAAAGGAAATAAAATGTCTTCAAAGGTGGACAACTGATTTATATTTGGCTCTTAGAAACTCTTTAGGAATAGGAGACAGCAAGCATATAATGTACTGTTATTGCTCAGAACATGAAGTCATTCTGGATCAATCTGTCTATGCATCTGTATATATATATATATGTATAACATGAACCTATACAAATTATACCCAGATGGCAGGCAGATGGCAGGGCTTGTTCTGGCTGATGGAGCAGCACATTAAGTAGAGTTCTTCACTTATCAGTAATGGTCCTTATTGATGCCACCTCTTACCTGACAGTGGATGTTCACTGCCAATCTCCTTTTCTTGGCACTACAGGTACCAGTCTGCCTTACCCTGTGTATTCCTAGAGGACAGATACCCACCTCCCAGCCAGTTGGATGAGATGTTCTGCAGCAGAGTGAACGGGATACAGAAGAATGCAATGAGCAGGTCGCTTAGGGCCAGAGAGCAGATGAAGATGTTGGTGACTGTCCTCATGGCTTTACTTCTGGTCACCACATAGAGAACCAAGGAGTTTCCGAAGAGGGCGAGCACGAAGATCAGCACACAGATGGCCACGAACATGGCCTTGGTGCGGGCAGGCAGCTCCGGGATGTAGACCAGGGCTGCAGCTGGTAAAGTTGTATGAACTGCTCCCGGGTGACATTGTTCTCCTGCAGCAGCCTGGAGATCAGCTCAGGGGTGATATTGAGGGACTGCATTCAGGCAGGTGAGCTGACCCTCTTCATAGGATCACACTGACACAATCCATCCTCCCAGATCACCAGCCAGAAATAGTAGGATATTGTCAGGGTCCAGGTTCAACAGGGGGTTCCAAGAAGATCAGGAACAGAAGAAGTCATGTGGAGAAACTCCTCCATACAAGCTCACTATCAGCTGTAAACCCCAGGCTGGTAAGTTATGTGCAGAGCTCAGTGCTGAGCCTTCCTCTGCCCCTGGTGCTGAAGGACAGCTCCTCTTCATGTCTGTGCAGGCACCAATCGCAGTTAGCAGTGGGCTGAGGCTGCAGGACTCCCTGAAGTTGAGACAATTCCTCACCCCCCTTGTCTGTGCCACTCTGCAGCTCCTTCATTATGTATACAGACTTTATTACCATCCACAGGCTGCAGCTGACACTGTGTCTGAGGAAATCCAAGCCAATTACATCTGTAACTAGAAAGAAACCACTGTGTAAATGGCTAATTACACAGCCATGAAGTGCTGCTAAATAAGGGTATATAGTCAGTGTATAAATAAGGGTATATGGTCAGTGTATAAATAAGGGTATATGGTCAGTGTATAAATAAGGGTATATAGTCAGTGTATAACTAAGGGTATATAGTCAGTGTATAAATAAGGGTATATAGTCAGTGTATAACTAAGGGTATATAGTCAGTGTATAACTAAGGGTATATAGTCAGTGTATAAATAAGGGTATATAGTCAGTGTATAAATAAGGGTATATAGTCAGCGTATAAATAAGGGTATATAGTCAGTGTATAAATAAGGGTATATAGTCAGCGTATAAATAAGGGTATATAGTCAGTGTATAAATAAGGGTATATAGTCAGTGTATAAATAAGGGTATATAGTCAGTGTATAAATAAGGGTATATGGTCAGTGTATAAATAAGGGTATATAGTCAGTGTATAAATAAGGGTATATAGTCAGCGTATAAATAAGGGTATATAGTCAGTGTATAAATAAGGGTATATGGTCAGTGTATAAATAAGGGTATATGGTCAGTGTATAAATAAGGGTATATAGTCAGTGTATAAATAAGGGTATATAGTCAGTGTATAAATAAGGGTATATAGTCAGTGTATAAATAAGGGTATATAGTCAGTGTATAAATAAGGGTATATAGTCAGCGTATAAATAAGGGTATATAGTCAGCGTATAAATAAGGGTATATAGTCAGTGTATAAATAAGGGTATATAGTCAGTGTATAAATAAGGGTATATAGTCAGTGTATAAATAAGAGTATATAGTCAGTGTATAAATAAGGGTATATAGTCAGTGTATAAATAAGGGTATATAGTCAGTGTATAAATAAGGGTATATGGTCAGCGTATAAATAAGGGTATATAGTCAGTGTATAAATAAGGGTATATGGTCAGTGTATAAATAAGGGTATATAGTCAGTGTATAAATAAGGGTATATAGTCAGTGTATAAATAAGGGTATATAGTCAGTGTATAAATAAGGGTATATGGTCAGTGTATAAATAAGGGTATATAGTCAGTGTATAAATAAGGTATATAGTCAGTGTATAAATAAGGGTATATAGTCAGCGTATAAATAAGGGTATATAGTCAGTGTATAAATAAGGGTATATATTCAGTGTATAAATAAGGGTATATGGTCAGTGTATAAATAAGGGTATATGGTCAGTGTATAAATAAGGGTATATAGTCAGTGTATAAATAAGGGTATATAGTCAGTGTATAAATAAGGGTATATATTCAGTGTATAAATAAGAGTATATAGTCAGCGTATAAATAAGAGTATATAGTCAGTGTATAAATAAGGGTATATAGTCAGTGTATAAATAAGGGTATATGGTCAGTGTATAAATAAGGGTATATAGTCAGTGTATAAATAAGGGTATATGGTCAGTGTATAAATAAGGGTATATGGTCAGTGTATAAATAAGGGTATATAGTCAGTGTATAAATAAGGGTATATAGTCAGTGTATAAATAAGGGTATATAGTCAGTGTATAAATAAGGGTATATGGTCAGTGTATAAATAAGGGTATATAGTCAGTGTATAAATAAGGGTATATAGTCAGTGTATAAATAAGGGTATATAGTCAGTGTATAAATAAGGGTATATAGTCAGTGTATAAATAAGGGTATATAGTCAGCGTATAAATAAGGGTATATAGTCAGCGTATAAATAAGGGTATATAGTCAGTGTATAAATAAGGGTATATATTCAGTGTATAAATAAGAGTATATAGTCAGCGTATAAATAAGAGTATATAGTCAGTGTATAAATAAGGGTATATAGTCAGTGTATAAATAAGGGTATATAGTCAGTGTATAAATAAGGGTATATAGTCAGTGTATAAATAAGGGTATATAGTCAGTGTATAAATAAGGGTATATAGTCAGTGTATAAATAAGAGTATATAGTCAGTGTATAAATAAGGGTATATAGTCAGTGTATAAATAAGGGTATATAGTCAGCGTATAAATAAGGGTATATAGTCAGCGTATAAATAAGGGTATATAGTCAGTGTATAAATAAGGGTATATATTCAGTGTATAAATAAGAGTATATAGTCAGCGTATAAATAAGAGTATATAGTCAGCGTATAAATAAGGGTATATATTCAGTGTATAAATAAGGGTATATAGTCAGCGTATAAATAAGGGTATATAGTCAGTGTATAAATAAGAGTATATAGTCAGTGTATAAATAAGGGTATATAGTCAGCGTATAAATAAGAGTATATAGTCAGTGTATAAATAAGGGTATATAGTCAGCATATAACACAGACGACAATCACATCGCAATGCACTTAGGCTGGCTTCAAACTTGTGGACCCTCCGCAGCGTCCTGCATGGGGGATCTGCAAGCTGACCACAGCCCCCATGTTTAGAATGAGAATGCACAGTGCACCAACCAGCAACTTCCCTGACCCAAGAGTGACACCTTCATGTACACTGGCGATCAAATGTATGATCAATTGATCTTTACACTGCTACTAGAACAGTGTTTTCCAAAATAACCAAAGTTT